>JARYGA010059817.1:87059-137279 GCA_030545235.1 Helianthus tuberosus
CCAAAACAAATTTGTGCGATCAGTAAGGACTTGTGCGATCAATGAGGACTTGTGCGATCAATAATGACTTGTGCGATCAGTGAGGCCCAAATCTTGTGCAATTAGTCAGGCCCAAGTTTTGTGCGATCCACAAGTCTTGTGCGATTTCCCTTGTGCGATCAGATCACATTTTATGTGATCTGATCTTGTGCGAATGTCTTGTGAGATCAGATCATATCTGATCTGATCTTGTACGACTAAAGGGACTTATGCGATTAGTACATTGATGATTTCGAAACCCACTGTTAATAGCTGTTTCTTGTGATAATAACTAAAACTCGAAATTTAAGGGATTGTGGGATAGTGTTTCCTATTTTATTTATGATCTAAACTTATCAAATATTTCGAAAATAATAACTGAAAATCTATTAACAGTTTTCGAAATTTTAATAGATAAAATTAAGATCAAAATAATGAAAAACACCCACTAATCCAAATTATATTCCAAATCTTAGGGAATTTTCGAGTTTTCTTAGAACAGTATGATGAACCCTAAAAAAAATTAAAACATAGTCTGGGATCCGAAACCTTATATTTTAGACTTTAGTTAACAGATTTCGGAAATTAGGTTTGTCCATTATGATTTTGAGTCAAATATTAAACATAGTTTTCCGAAAACAGTGATTTCGGTGCCATTTGACTCGAAAACAACCGTGACTTTGAAGGCTTTAAAACTTTCTGTTTTCCAGATTTATGATCCCAGAATAATGGATACGAAAAACAGAACCGACTAATCAACATATGCTCTGATACCACATGTTGGTTCAGTTCTGTTTATACATGAGGGAAAACATGAAAACATACCTTTGATTGCATCAACACAGTGCAGTGGAGAATCCAGATGAACACGCAGCAACAGTGTTTGACATGATTGTCAGCTTGGTCTGGTTCCTCCTTAGGGTACTGACTGATGATGGTAACTAAGAAACCGAATAAGGGAAATCGGCTATGGAGATGGAGGTCGATGATGTTATAATTAGGGTTATGTCTATTGTGTAACTGTGTAACTGAGTAACCCTTTAACCTCCACATAATTCTCCTTATATAAGCACCCAGGAGGAAACCTAATTAGTTAATAAGGGTAATATGGTCCATCAACAATTACCAACTAATTATTTAATAGGTTTTTATATATTTTGATCCATATAATGTAAATGATTATAATGGCTACTAGATTAAATATTAAATCATAATATATTTAATCTTACAGCATCTACAAAGGCGGTGGAAGATCGGGTCGAAGATGTTTTATGCGAACGCTTGGACGGTGGTGATCTTGAGACAGTTGGGCTTCACTTTTCTCTTTAATAATGCTTTCAAAACAAGATCAACACAAAAATGGTGGCAAATATCTCGTAAACAGATAAACAATTTAGCGACACCACCCTTTGCATATAACTTATCTTCAAAGTTTTAATTAACATCAAGACACATACCAAATAGCCTCACATATGAACTCAAATTTTGAATCAAAATAAATTCACATCAGTAATATCAAAGAGTATTCAATACCATATTGTAGTATATTAACCTGATGACGACAATAGTGGCGGTGGTGGTGACTTTAGCAGCAGTGAAGATGGTTGTACGGTGGTGTGTGATCGAAACCGGCGACGATGGTGACTGTGTGCGGTGAACAGCGATTGGGGTTCAGGGTGAAGATGGGTTACAGTGGTGAAGATTGTGTGCGACGACGTTTGCTGTAGGCGATGGTGCGGCTGGATGTGTGGAAGGCCGGCGGTGAATATGCGACTGTGGTGACAGGCGGCGGTTGTTGGTGATTGCCGGCAAAGTAGAGGTGGTATTTGGAGATGGAGGGTGTCGTGTGGGTGAAAGAAGGAACTGTGATTTGGGTTTTAGGGTTCATAGCTAAAAGAGATGATAAGTTTTATTTATTTATTTAATTTTAATGTCATATTTATCAGCTCTCTAACTTGCCATCTCACTTTTTTTCAACAGAATGTTCACCCGGCCGGGTGAAGACTTGACACGCCCGGGTCAAGGACCTGAAAGTTTTTTATAAAATTCAACACGCACTTTTTATAGAATTTTTAACATGGCCTGGTTAAGTTTCTGAAACAAAAAATCACTTTCACACGGCCGGGCCATTTTTTTAAGAATATCCAACGCCACCGGGTTAAACTTTTGACTAAAAAAACAATTTTTTTTCTTTTTTTTATTTTTATATTTTTTATGGAATTAAAATAAAAGAGAAAATACGAAATCACGGGTTGCCTCCCGCGAAGCGCCTTTCTTTCTCGTCTTTGGCTAGACTTGGACCCCATTTTATTAATCTGGTGCTTGCTCAATACTTGGAAGAAACTTTCGGATAATACTTGGTAATTTCATTTTTGATGCTCTTTCCTTTGCTTTCTTCTGCGGGTCCGTGAGGATCGTGACATCCATTAGATCCTCCCCAAGCTTAAGCTTTTCAGGAAGTTCCTTTGATGCAGCTTCGTCAATGTTTCTGTTTAACACTAATGCTTGAACGTCATGGTTAGACAACTCAAAATATTCATTAGTTAGTGGTTCAATGGCATCTATATAATTCAAAGACGAGACATCACTCGGATAACGCATTGCGTCATCTATATTGAAATTGATTACCTCCCCATCAAATTCCATAGAAAGGGTGCCGCTATAAACATCGATTTTTGTCCTTACGGTTTTTAAAAATGGCCTCCCTAATAATATGGAACTTGAATTTGGGGCTTCATCGCCCTCCATGTCTAGCACATAAAAATCAGCCGGAAAGACTAATTCATTCACTTGTACCAATATATCTTCTAATACACCTTTTGGGTGTGCGATGGATCGATCGGCCAATTGAATGACTACCCCAGTCCTCTTAAACGGTCCTACATTAAGTGTTTTAAAAATCGAGTATGGTAGGACGTTAATAGAGGCTCCAAGGTCCAACATAGCTCTAGGCACAATGACATTCCCCAATTTACAAGGAACGGTGAAAACACCTGGATCCTTGCACTTTGGAGGTAATTTCTTTTGTAGAACAGCTTAAATATTTTAACTTACCTGGACTGTCTCATTACCTTTAAGTTTCTTCTTTGATGTACAAAGTTCTTTGAGGAACTTTGCATACCGTGGGACTTGTTTAATTGCATCAAGAAGTGGAATGTTTACCTCAACCTTACGGAATGTCTCCATGATTTCCTGTTCCTCTCTTTGCTTTTGTGTGCTTCTCAGTCTTGAGGGGAATGGAGGAGGAGTGGTGAACTTTGCCTTGACTTCATCTGATTTTGGAGCCTCGGGTTTCTCCGTATTCTTCTTCTCAACAACAACCTCTTCTTCCTCTTCTTGCATTGTCGGACCATCGTAGCTCTTTCCACTCCTCAAGGTAATGGCACAAGCATTATGCTTAGGATTTGCCTCGGTTTGTGGAGGCAGTTTACCTTGAGACTCTATCTTACTCACCGAGGTGGCGAGTTGAGCCATTTGTTGTTCCAAATTCTTTATGCTAGCTTTTGTCTCCTGTTGGAACGTATGCGTGCTGGTTGCCAAACTTTTCACAATATCTTCCAAAGACATTCCCGAGCTACCCGCTTGTTGTTGGGCGGGTTGCTGTTGTCAAGGTTGAAAGTTTGGTGGTTGTTGATTACCTTGGAAGGTTGGGCGTTGTTGATATTGTTGAGGCCTTTGCTGAAAATTCATGTTGGGAGGATGTCCCCAATTTTGATTGCCTCGGGGTTGTTCATATTGTCTTGAATTTTGCCCCGGATAACCCCCAAGTGCTTGTGCTTGTTGAACATCATCTTGCAGTGCGGGACACGTATCAGTGGGGTGTCCAAATTGTAGACAAATTCCACAAGCTCGGGCTTGTGGCTCAGCACTCTTGTCCTTAGTAAGTTGCATGACTGCTTTGGTTAACTTAGCTAGCTGAGTTTCAATGTGAGGAGTGCTCACTTCGTTGACTGTTCGTGGAACATCCGTGTACCACTCTTCATCCTGTGCAGAGTGCTTGGTGTCTTCAGCAATGGAGGTAATCAAAGCTCTAATTTGGGTAGGTGTTTTATCGAGTAGAGCTCCTCCACTAGACGCGTTTATCAAACGTCTATCCATTGGTGCCAATCCTTCACAAAAGTATTGAAGGAGTTGGTGATCGGTTATGCCGTGTTGTGGGCAACGAGCACACAACTTTTTAAATCTGTCCCAATAAGTGTGCAAGGCTTCTCTTTTGAGTTGCTTGATTCCGATGATCTCCTTGCGTAGGATCGAGGCTTTGACTTCTGGGAAGTATTTGTCTAGAAACAGTTTTGCAAGTTCATTCCAAGTAGTTACCGACCCCGGTGGTAGGTAATATAGCCATTCTTTTGCTGAGTCTTGAAGAGCAAAGGGGAATGCCCTTAGCTTGATTTGGTCTTCGGTGACGTTATGTGGCTTCATACCGGAGCACACAACGTGAAACTCTTTGAGGAACTTGTGTGGGTCTTCATTCTCTAAGCCTCGGAAAAGTTGTAATAGGTGAATGAGTCTGGATTTCAACTCGAAGTTCTCCATAGCAGGGTAGTTAATGCAAAGTGGTTGTTGTGGGACATCACGAGTTGCCCACTGTCTAACGGTTTGTTCAGCTGCCATTGTAACTGCAGGAATTTGCGGTTTAGGTGAGTTTGGTTCTTGGTGGGCATGGGTAGGTGAATGTGGTGGAGTGATGGGTGTTTCTGTTTCGGTTTCTGATTCACTTGACAAGAGTATGTCTTGCCAAATGTTGGTGACCGGAGGTGAAGATATAGAGGATGAGGAGCTTGCTAACTTCTTTCGTTGTTTTGCTTGCCTCTTAATCTCTTCGCTGTTTTCTCGATCTCCGGGTCAATCTCGAGTGGTGTACCTGTTCGCAAAGATCTTGGCATAAAACGGTTAAATTTGCCGTGTCCCCGGCAGCGGCGCCAATTTGTTGGGTGTCGAATCCAGCAAATAAAATAATAAGAAAACTACTAGTATGAGCGGAAGTAGAGTTCGTGTCCGCAGGGATACAGGTTAACAAATTATGCCAAAACGTTTTAGACACAGATACGGTTGTTTTGAAAGGGGGTTTTTAGTTTAACTAAAATGTAAAAACAATTTATAATTTTTAGACTAAAAAGAAAAGCTAATTAAAGGTGGTTGGAAAATTCAGATGTTAAAACTAATTTCAACACCAGGGCAATTTCTTGAATCGGTTCGACTTAGGATCATTAACAGTCACGGTGCAATGATCCTTTTAAAATAATAGTTTGTATCGACACTAGACTTCACGCAGTTCGGACCTCCACTCTATTTATTGTCTAACCAAACGCCGTTCGTTGATTAGAGCCAACCCGCTAGTCTAAACTCACGCCGTTCGGATTTTAGCGTGCGGGTTGCGGAATAGAAGTATCAATTACAATCAAACACTCACGCCGTTCGGAGTGTCTAATTATATTGTATGATTCTATAATAATTTTGGGTTCATAGACAAACTCAAAATATTATTTGTTCCTTCTCAAAAATTAAAACTTTATTAGGGTTCTAAAAATTGATTGAACTATATTAGAAAAAATTAATAAGTTGATCAGGTTTATTAACAATCTAATATTTTCCGGATCAAATCCGTAGTAAAAACAAGAATAATATAAACAAACCACTAAAATAATTGAATCAAACGTGATCGTTTCACATAAGTTTATGAATCAAATCAAAGAAAATAAACCCCGATGTCGAAACTATAAAAGTCTAGCCGGACATGGTGGCTAGAACAATCAAGTTAAATATGAAACTAATCATTCAAAAACTTAAACTTACGAAAAAAAACTCAAAACAAGTTTTGTTGTTTTCTAGAAAATCACCAACAAGAATGTTCTTTTTTTTCCTCCTTGATTTCGAATGCCAGCCACCAGTTCTGTCCCTTCTTTTCGTCCAGGTTGTTTTTTATATAACTTCCTTTCCTTTTGATTAGCATTTAGCTACCCCTTCATGGGCCACTTTTCTTTTCTTGCGATAGCTAGGCCCAACAACCCATTTGCAAACAATTTAAACAACATAGCTTATGTATTTTTTTGTTGAACTCTCCTTTAAATCGTATCATTCCTATGCGTCCTTAGAAAGCACTCCGTACCTGTAATATCAACCAAAAACAACCACAGTAGATTCCATTCCACAAAAACAAGCGCTTCGCAAAATAACGAAGTATAACTACGAAATATGCATGATATGTGGTGAATTTTTAATATTAATATGCTATAAAACGTGCCTAAAAATGCAACTAACATTACATCAGCCTCTAAGCTCCTTTAATAGATAGTATAGATTTAGTTAAATGGTTTTGATGTACATAACCTACGAATGCATACGTAATAATTAAATTATAAAGAGCAAACTGCCATTTTGGTTCCTGAGGTTTGGTCACTTTTGTCATTTTAGTCCAAAACTCAAACCTTTTGAATCTGAGTCCCTATGGTTTCAGTTTTATTGCCATTTTCATCCAAAAGTAAAATTAGCTCAGATTTCTCAAATAAAATCTTGTTTTTTTTTTGTACTTTTACTCAGAGGCAAAATGGTCATTATAAGTTTTATTATAACAAATTATTAATTAAAATAATAAAATTAAATATTATTGTTTGAGCTTATAAAAGCAAATACTTCCCCATCATCTTCCCCAAATTATTTGTTGTGCTTGAATTGTATGCATCTTTTCATGGAAATGATGAACTCTTGTACATGAATCTTTCAGATTCATATGTAGATTTAACTCTGTTATTAGCTATGGTTCCTTTTCCGGTAATCTTTACGGGTGGAATTAATCCACTGTTTTAGGAGCCGGTTGTGTCGTTCGGAGCTTTTAATCTTCCGTCTTATGATATAGATTTGACTCCGTTTTTAGGGCTTCTGTTTGATGACAAGAATCATACATTTGGGATTAAAGTTGTAGTAGAGGCAGTCAAAACAATATCATCCACGTATAGTAACAAATATGCCAACTCAGTACAAGTATTGTATATGAACAACGAATTATCACAAGCATTGCTCCTAAAACCATGTGAAATAATATAATTGGCGAACCGAGTGTACTAAGTCCTAGGTGTTTGTTTGAGGCCATATAAAGACTTCTTGAGGTGACAAACAAAGTTTTGATTCTTTATATCAACGAAACCTGGTGGCTGATGCATAAACACAACTTCAATTAAGTTCTCGTGTAAAAAAAACATTTTTAATGTCTAGTTAGTGAATAGGCCACGACCAAGATACAACCAAAGACAATTGCGTCTGTTTAGTAGCCGGTTTAACAACCGGACTAAAAGTGTCCTCACAATCAATACGCACAATATGATATTTTCCGTTAGCAACTAAACGAGCTTTATACCTTTCTAATGAACCATCAAATTTGAACTTGTGACGGAACAACCACATACACCGAATGATCGGTCTGTCAACTGGGCGTGGAACCAAATCCCATGTAACATTCACCTGTAAAGTAGTAAGTTCGGTTAGCATAGCATGTAACCAATTTGGATCCGCAAAGGCTTTGGCATATGTGTTCGGTACAAGTGAGATGGAGGATGAAAGTAAGGGGTGTGTGTGTGTGCGAAGGCTGATGAGAACCAGATTTTGACCTAATGGTCATCGAGTGGGTGTTAGTTGTGGGAATAAGCTGAGGCAAAGTCTTAGAAACGTGTGTAGGGGGATCTACAGGTGCGGAAGGTGTTAAGGAAGCCCCGGGTGCGGCTGCAATTTGCCGGGGAGGATGGGTGGGATGCGGCAGCAAGCTACGGATAGTTTCGGCAGTTGTAAGTAAGTGGGTATGGATTGGGTGGGTTCAGGTTGGGGTTAACGGACTGTACCGCAGGTGGAGCTGGGTTCCGAAAGGTAAACGATGCGGGTATAAGGTCATCCAAAAAATGATACATGTTTGGAGGGGACGGGATTGTGTATGGAAATGTTTGCTTGTCAAAGGTGACATGACGAGATATATGTATTTTACTAGTGGTTGGAGCAAAGCACCGGTGACCTCAGAAATCTTGAGGGTATACAAGGAAAATGCACCGCACAGAACGCGCGTGAAGTTTATGGGGTTGGGTGGCGAATGTATTTGGGTAACATGCACAATCAAACACCCGTAAATGATCGTACGTTGGATGACATAGGTATAGTGTATAGGTGGGAGTAAAGAAGTTTAAACGTTTGGTTAGGAGGATGTCGTGAAGATATGTGGCTGTATGGAGGGCCTCCACCCAAAAAATTGGCGGAAGATTTGCATGTATAAGCAATGAGCGAATGGTGTCGTTCAGGAGACGAATCATGCGTTCTGCTCGGTCATTCTAGGAGGATGTTTGCGGGCAAGAGAACTAAAATAACAAGCCATTTTGAGCATCAAAGTTTTTAAATGCGCTATTGTCAAACTCCCCCTAAAAGTTTTTAAAGGTATATAATGAATTTGGGAACACCATGGACGCCAAGATGTTTGAATTATTAATTGATTTATAATAAATTTGGGAACGCCATAAACGCCAAGATATTTACTTCCTAACACAAAAACGATTAATTAATCGAGGCAGGTCTAAAAAACAATAAAACGTCAGGTGGTTATTGTTTCTAACTACACGCCAAAAAAATCATACATGCCACAAATGACAACGGTGTTGTGAGAAATGCATTGGAAAAGAGGATAAAAGGACAAAAACCCCCCGCCTTGATTATATCGCGCGCCACTTGTTCGGTCAGGATTCGTTCTCACACTTCCAAGCGTTTTCTTCTGATCCCGTTTCTATATATAGATGCAAGATTTATAAAATTGACGTGATTATACGAGATGGGTCTTACAACCGGCACTATCAAAAAACCATAAAATTGAAACGACACTAATCATGTTTTCTATGCATAACGAACCGAAATGATATCGACCTAATCACCGCAACATCGTTGGAAAATCATCGCACGCCGCAAAGCACGGGCTTACCTTAACTCTAGTTTATATAATTCTTACTAGTTGTAACACCCGTGTGAACACACGGGTATGTTTAATAACGATCGAAATCAAATACTAAAAAACAGATTATAATATATCATTTAAATTATTTGCATTTAGTTACACTATGAGTAACAATATATATCTTACATTTTTTGCTCTTTTGATGGTAACCCGACTAACACTAAGAACCGGTTTCATTCAGGTCTCTCATTCCCACCTAAAAAAGCACATACAAATTATCCGATAAATTCCGCAACACCGCGGCCGGAATGGCAAATAAAGCATCGGATTCGTTTTCTGGTCTTCACGGGCTGGAATCGGAACATAATCAGAATCGTTTTCTGATCTTCACTTGCTGGAATCGGAACATCTCCGTCATGAATTAGAAGTAACGATAACAAATAAAGCACACACGATGAGTAACAATATATATCTTACATTTTTTGCTCTTTTGATGGTAACCCGACTAACACCAAGAACCAGTTTCATTCCGAGTTTCAACATTGTCTTTTGACTCACTCCTGCTTTGCTTTGAGCTCTCACTCCCACCTAAAAAAACATAATTGTTACAAAAGCATACAACTTGTTTCAAAACTAAAATTAATCAACATAAACCTAAGCCTTTTTCAAATATAAGCTAATTATATAATCCTAAAAATCGCATAACCAAATCCATACCCTCATTCATCCAGTAACTAAACCCAATGCTAAAAAGATGGATACCTAAGAACTAAACAAATATAACTGATTTATGAAATGGATTTAAGTTAATTGTGCATACCTTTTTCCTGATTCCAGTTTAAATCTGCTTTCATCATGCTTGCTAGTCGCGGCACTAAAAGTTGTTTTACTTTCCTGCATATCGAAGATTAATCACGCGGTAAGTTAACCTTTTTTCATGACCCATTTAGGCTTTAAAGGTATTGTTTTTTATAGAATTCTAAAGACTTATACATTAAACCTGTATGTATATATTTACCTTGGCCAATTTCCGATTTTCTTGATCTAATCTCGAAACTTCTTTCTGTAAGTTATCTCTCTCCGACTCAATAACCAACAACCTTTGTTGCAGTTGATTGTAATCACCTCTCAACACTTTTAATTCCGACTTCAATGTTCTAATCACAACATTCTTTTCACTCATTAAACTCGTCCAACTCGTCGATTCCTTCTTCAATGACTCAACTTCCGCCACAAACGTCTCTCTCTCTCTAAAGTCTAACCCATTCGTTTCACTCATCTAAAGAGCTCCCGGACCAGACCTGAATTTTAATTTATAATGAGCTCAAGTTTAATCAATAGATGAGAACACATGGAAATTAGTCAAACTTACCACACTTGAAGATGAGAAAGAAATGCAAAAAGAAACCTAAATTACTATCATTAGCATACCTGCATAGTTGGGATAAAATATGCACCAGAAAGAAAACCATGATCAAGTTTAGTTCTGCCAAACAAAGAAAACCATCAATAAGTTTAGTCATCCTTTACTTAATCAACATTTTCAGCCAGCCCATTATATAAAAAATAACTAAAGAACAATAACTTTTTAAACATAATAGCTAAGCATAAACGTCAACAGCAGATAAATACAGCAATCTGTCTCTAGAAGACGGTTTTGAAAACATATCATCAAATCGTAAACCGAAAAAACCTGAAATGTAAACACTTAAACCATAACAAAAAGGTCAGATGCCCCTGTTTCTTCTTTGACCTTCAATTCATCTTCATCACTTCAAAAACCATAACAAAAAGGTCAGATGGCCTGTTCATGAAGCTTGCGGCTCGTAGCCCGCTCGACTAAAGCTCGAAAAAATCTAGCTAAAAAACTCAATTTGAAACGACCTGAGCCGAGCGGGCTCATTTTGTAACTTAGCCGAGCTCGGCTCATGGCTCGGCTCGTTGGCTCGTTCTTAGGCTCATTTAACTTCTTTCTCAACAACTATAGTACGAAAGCTAACAACATACCTTTCGACCCATGGACCCCTGGCCTATTTTCCTTGTGATATTGCCTCTTTCAGTTCATCATATGAGCTCACATCCACAATATTGTTGAAATAAAATCAATACTCATTAGCCTTAATACCCTTTGTTTCTTAACAAACATTTAAAAAAACAATGCAAAACAAATTCATGGCCTCTTGTTTGCGATGGGAAGAAAGGTAAGAAAATAGTAAATTACGATATTGCCCATAAGCCGTATACCTATCTCGAAAAGCTATAGCTTTATCCAAAAGGGATTTTTGAATTTCATCGAGCTTTTCTTTGATATAGGGTACAAGAACCGACGATTCCATCGATATTCCAAAAACCTTCCCCGGTTTTCCGGGAATATCTCTTCTGGATACGACCACACTCCCGTTTAAAACGTCACGTGGACCGATTTCAATTCTTAGAGGCACACCCTGCACATGTAAACTAACCTCAAAATAATTTATAATACAAAAAATAAAATTCACTTCAAGACTCTATTTAATACCTTACCTTCATTTCCCAGAAATTAAATTTCCATCCAGGTGTTCGTTGATCAGAATCATATAGCTTTACTTTAATACCAGCACTATGAAGAACATCTTTGACGGACAATGCAGCATCGAGAACTTCGTTTTTCTCATTAGCCTTCTTCCAAATTGGTACAATCACCACCTTTAAACCATGAAAACAACTTGTCATGAAAGTAAAATAACATAAATTATTAAAACACGTTTATGAAATAATACTGATAAGAGCTTCATAATAAAGAACACCTGTACAGAAGCGAGTCTTGGGGGAAGCATTAATCCAGCATCATCACCATGGGTCATGATAATACCACCAACAAATCAAGTACTTATAGCCCAAGAAGTTTGCCACACATGCTGTCTTTGACCATTTTCATCAGCATACTGTAAGGAATTGGTTTTAAGCTATGGAATTAACATGTACCTTTTATTAATCAAAGAGCTCCCGGACCAGACCTGAATTTTAATTTATAATGAGCTCAAGTTTAATCAGTAGATGAGAACACATGGAAATTAGTCAGACTTACCACACTTGAAGATGAGAAAGAAATGCAAAAAGAAACCTAAATTACTATCATTAGCATACCTGCATAGTTGGGATAAAATATGCACCAGAAAGAAAACCATGATCAAGTTTAGTTCTACCAAACAAAGAAAACCATCAATAAGTTTTGTCATCCTTTACTTAATCAACATTTTCAGCCAACCCATTATATCAAAAATAACTAAAGAACAATAACTTTTTAAACATAATAGCTAAGCATAAACGTCAACAGCAGATAAATACAACAATCTGTCTCTAGAAGACGGTTTTGAAAACATATCATCAAATCGTAAACCGAAAAAACCTGAAATGTAAACACTTAAACCTTGAATTTATACAGGTTACAACAACTTCATAGCTACTAAACAGTACAAACACTCATAACACAACCTCCTACTCCTTTTTTAACAGAGTATAAACAATAAACACACACACACACACACCAGAAAATTTATTTTAAGCATATCCAGAGTAATGTACAGTAGGCAAAATCAATAAAAATACAAAAAAAGTATATAAACGATAACAAACCTCGTCTTCAAGCACCGACGTCGGAGAAACTGCTAATGGTTCTTAAGTTGCTTCATTTTTTCAGCACCATATCTCAAACAAAACCCTAGAAGAAAAACAATTAAACCTTTAAATACAGATTACACAAAAGGTATGAAATAAAATTACAGCCTAAAAGGCTGAAACTACAAACACAACGTATAAACAGGTTTGAAGCGAAAAACTATGAAATAGGAAGGGTTTTGAGAAATATTCAGGGCGTAGGTATCTCCGATATGCACAGATACTGCATCGGATCATACCTAATCGGAGTTTTTTGGTTCCGAATGGCATGGAAGCCCTGGATTTTGACTCGAACAGACCCGACCACCCTTTCCACCGCCGCCATTAAGTTTAGGGTTGATAGGAAGAAGATATTGCGTAGCAGATGTAAGATCCTTCTGAGTAGCTACCGTATCACCAAGGTTGAAGGGTTGGACTAATTTCAGAAAGCTTCATTTTTCTTGTTTCTGCTCTCGCAAAGAAGAAAGAGAGAGATAGAGAGAGAGAGAGCGAGTAACTCCAGGGTTTTTACAATTTTGAAGAGAGTGAGAGACCTTTTGACCGCCAAAATTCTTTTGTGGTGTTCAGACATACGCGGAGGATGAAAGTGGTGATTCAAAATTCAAAATTTAAAATTTGAAACACCAGCTCCTTTTAATAATAAATAAATAATAGATTGTATATACATTAATTAATATTATAAAAAAATCTGAATTATGACATCAGCTGATCCAATGTGGCATAGCTAATATGATGACACGTAGGCAAAATTACATCAGCCTCTAAGCTCCTTTAATAGATAGTATAAATTTAGTTAAATGGTTTTGATGTACATAACCTATGAATGCATACGTAATAATTAAATTTTAAAGAGTAAACTGCCATTTTGGTTCCTGAGGTTTGGTCACTTTTGTCATTTTAGTCCAAAACTCAAACCTTTTGAATTTGAGTCCCTATGGTCTCAGTTTTATTGCCATTTTCATCCAAAAGTAAAATTAGCTCTGATTTCTCAAATAAAATCTTGTTTTTTTTTGTCCTTTTACTCAGAGGCAAAATGGTCATTATAAGTTTTATTATAACAAATTATTAATTAAAATAATAAAATTAAATATTATTGTTTGAGCTTATAAAAGCAGATACTTCCCCATCATCTTCCCCAAATTATTTGCTGTGCTTGAATTGTATGCATCTTTTCATGGAAATGATGAACTCTGGTGCATGAATCCTTCAGATTCATATGTAGATTTGACTCCGTTATTAGCTATGGTTCCTTTTCCGGTAATCTTTACGGGTGGAATTAATCCAGTGTTTTAGGAGCCGGTTGTGTCGTTCGGAGCTTTTAATCTTCCGTCTTATGATATAGATTTGATTCCGTTTTTAGGGCTTCTGTTTGATGACAAGAATCATACATTTGGGATTAAAGTTGCTGATGGTATTTCATATTGGCTTGTGGATGCAAATCTGCATCTTTGGTTTGATCGTTCGGATGTTAAATCACATACTATGACATCCAAGGTCCCGTCGATGGAAGTTCAGCGTAAAACTGAATTCGAACTTCTTGATGGAGAATTTGAGATACAGGGAGAAAGAGAGAGTGAAGTTACTGGATGGGTGTATTCAAGCGCAGGCAATCTGCAAACCCAATTAACAGAAAAGATCAAGTTTAAGAACAAACTCAAGTTTAAAGATCAAGGTACCAAGAAAGAAGTTTATCAGAATTACAAAAGGAAAACTAAAATCAAGATTACAAATGAAATTGGTCAGGTGATTGAAAGTTTAGAAATGAAAATCTAGTATCCTTTAAAGGTCTCCATTGAAACGAAACCCGGATTAGACGTTGATACCTCTGTGATGACCACAAAAGTGGAGCAAGAACGGAGTGAGCGGTTTTCTGTTGTCGCAGAAAATTAACAGAATTACAATTATAGATGTGGTGGATGGTGTTGTTGTTAGGGATGATACGATATATGTCTGAGATATCTTTTTCACTTTTTGGTAGTTGTTGCCCAAGCCCAATGAACTTGGCCTATATTGTGACGTCTACTGTGGTCAAATTTAGTTGTTGTTGGGGACAACACGAGCTCTTGTCATTTGTGTCTTATATAGCGTTTGGTATTTGTTGCATATGGGTTGAGTCTAATTAGGGTTTGCATTTGGGGAAGTCAACAATATTTAATTTTATAAGCTTATTTTATAAACAAACCCGAGATCAAACTTCACTCTTCGAGCTCAAGTTGGCTCTCGAGCAAAGTGCTTCAAAAAATCCTCGAGCATGCTATCAATGTCCAATTCAATACCTTTGATCAATTTCAGTTTCATAAACAAAAAAAGGACCAATATATTCGTGCCCAATTGTCACACCCTGGCTTTGCGGAAGCGTGGGTTTATTTGGTGTGACTTCTTAATACCATAGCTTAATCATAACAAAGCTATATGAAAATAAAACCATGCAGATCATCCATTGAATTAAGTTTGAAAAGTAAAATACCACAACATTGTCTTAATGCGTTGACACATGCAACGGAAATTACAACCTAATAACATAAAAACATTGTTCTTAAGATGCAACCACAAATATAACATAAACACTGTTTAAGACTTGCGACTCGTCCAGGTAAAAGTCGCAATCCCTAAACGTGGATGATCCTGTAACTCTAACACAGCGGGAAAACGTAGCATACCGTGCCAGATCCTTTAATTCCCTGAAATACATGTAAGTTGGAAAAATCAACAAAAATTGTTGAGCGAGTTCATGTGTAAGTGAGTATATAAAACCTTTGTAAGTATAAAAATCCATGGTATGTAGCAAATAAGGAAAAAGAGATCACCAATGGTTTGCAAGGCCATTGATATGTGTGAAGTGCAAGTAGGAAGACTCAAACCTAGCGGATTTCGCGTTGGGCACAAAGTCACCCCGAGGTCCGTTCCGTTGGGCCTGGGGCTGGGTTCGCTACACCCAGATAGATCTACCGCTTACGTCCCTCGGTCCTACAATGAGGATTAATGGCCTCCAGTTCCCGCCTACCCACTCACATGATCTAAGTAGTAACCCTCCTTACGCTAACATACCATGTAAAAAGTATTCGTAATCATAGTAACATGTATTTCACCCCCGCAGTATAAAAACTGAAAACAGTTAAGAGAAAAGGGGGACATGAACTCACTGTAATGCGTCCTCGATAACAGCAACTCAAACTCGGTCTGCAATACGACAACCTACAACGTGCTAATATCTATTAGACGAACGGCCGTGCCTTAGCTTAGAGTTTTAACGTTCTTGGGGAAATAGTTAGACAACTATTTCGTGTTTATACTTCTTAATTATCGTATAAATAGATTCCTTCCCACGGATGGGGTATTCGTACATGTATTATGTATTTGGTGACTTACAGTATTGACAATATATTTTCAAGTATCATTTCCAACACTTTAAAGTTTTATGTCAAAACTCATGGCGAGGTTTAATTCTGAGAAATAAAGTTAAACATACTTGTTAGAAAAATAATTTTTCCAAGTCTTGGTATTTTTAGAAAAATTCGCCAGAACTTCCCCTAAAAACGGGAGTGTCCGTGCTAATACGCACATCTTTTTCTTTTTGAAATCAACCCATGATCATCAACAATCAACCCTTACGTTTTAACATGCAAAACACTACCTTTGTCGTTTTAGTTTTAATATCTGAAAAACTGGACTGTTTTCGGACGATTAAATAAAATACTTAACTTATTCCAAAAATTCCCAACTTTTTGCGGAACGTCCTAATCGACCCACAAATTATTGTGTAAAAATATCGGGGTCTAGTTCATTATTAATAATTTATAGAAAATCGTTTACCGAACTGTGATCAGATTTGTCACATTCTGATCACAGTTTACGGAATAATTCGTCTAAAATTCCTCGTAAGTCCGTTTGTCGAAATTCCAGTTGGGGGGGTCACAAATACATCAGTGACCATCTTTGATAAAAATTTCAGGGGCTGGTTCGGTTTAGATTTCAAGTTGTGACTGAAAACGTATGACCCATTTTACTGCAGTTAAAATCAGCCTTAGCTGCTGTCACGAAAACAGACTTTTAATATAGTAACCGACCTCAGAAAAATACAATTCCAGCGCCATTTTCTTCGTTTTTCGAAAAGACACAATTTAGGCTTCAGAAATTCCGTTTTTCGATTTATTAAAGTCCGTTTACAGCCTGTTGAAGGAGGCTGAAAAAGTACATCAGCATGTTATTTTAAAGTTTAAATGTTATTAATCGTGTTACAAGTGTCCGATTAACGGGTTTAACAAGAAAACAACTTTTAAACATCAAGTATGATTTAACCAATCCTCAAACCAACAAGATTCCGCTTCATGATTCAGACACAAGTAAACTTTTATGTAGCTTTTATGTTCATAACTCATGTTTCACATTTTCTAGCATTCTTGTAATTTAGTGATTTAAACAACAATACATCATACTACATATCATAAATTCGAACAAGATGAAACCAAGTGTAAAGAAACTTACTACTAGCCTCTAGCTAGGGACGAAACCTAATGAAGAAATGTGAAGAAAAGATGGTGTAAACAGCTAGAACAATGCTCCTTTGAGAGTCCTTCAAGATGCACCTTCCATGGTTGCACTTCAAAGCTTGAATGGAATGTGTAAAATGAAGAAGATGATGATGTTTAAAGGTGGTGGTGTTTTCGGTTTGGGGCAGCCGAGACAAGAGGGAGAGAGAAGTGAAATGGAGTGTAAAATCTTGAGGGAATGATGACAATCCTAAGAACCATACCCTTTATAATTACCTTGCATCCTTTAGATACTTACACAAGTAAGTGATCCAATAAACAATTAGATATAATCTTATGAAAGATGTGGAGCATGGGAGTGGTGATATGGTGGGTCCACTTGGGAACTAAAATCGTTGGGGGGGGGGGGGGGGGTCTTGTTGCAAAAATTGTGACTAAATGCAAGTAATAGTTAGAACTCAAGTATTAGGATGATATATGTTAGATTGTTTATTTTTAGCGGGTGTTATGGCATACGGGGATCATGACTAGCCAAAAATAATAAGACAAGGTATTTGACAAAAATTTAGTGTCCCGGGTAATGTCCGGTTATACGATTAAATACCGTTCCGTTAAAATGTTTAATTATGCCGAAAAAGGTCCTTTATGTATATTTTTGTAACATAAATTATTCCCGGTACTTAGGAAAATATACGGGACCGTTCTGCAATGTTTTTGCACTTTATTAGTAATTTAAAATGCTGAGTTTTGTATTAAAGTGCAGAATTTTGTACTTAAAGTACGTTTTAGGCACATCCGGTCACTATAAACTTCACCTAGTGACGTAGTTCTACAATCCTCACCTCCCTACACTCACTACTAGTGTAGTAAACTATTCCCGGCTCATACTGGCCTTAGAGGCAGTGTCTGCCTGATGCTGGTTATGTCAGCATGTTTAATGGGTATCCCGTATGGTGTGCTCACTGTGCTCTTTGCGCATCAAGGTTGTCACTGATGTTTGTGTAAAAATAATAGAGTGACAGTATAAAATGTGATGCATGAGCATGTATGTATCCGAAATAAGTAAGCAGTTTAATCACAGTTGTAAGCAAGCACAGTAATTAAGCATTAATTAAATATTAATTAATTCGTACGGATACCTGTTTTGGTGAGGGTTGTCACACCAATCTAGCTTGTGGTGAATAACACCACCAACAGTGTGATGAATACCAGGGTGCAAGCGACATAGTGAAGGCCTGTTAGTATCTTGTGATCTGAACGGTTGTTTATCCAAGAGCAGATACAGTAAGTAGCGTAAGCGATGCCAAGCCCAACAATAATTACAAGCATATAGGGCTTTGCAATGCCAAGAGGATTGTGTATTCCAAGTTGAAGCTTGAAGCAAACAGCCATAAACAGTGTTATAACCATGGAAAGCGCACGCGAATCAACTATAGCGGTATCTAACCTGGTTAGATAAAACAAAGACAGATATAAGCAAAAATAGGAAAAACTCAAATCTTCGAAGGCACGAGTGAAACGTAATCGAGCTTACCTTGTAGTTCGTTGGTTACTTATTCCTAAAATGTTTGGATCATACAAAACTGTGATGTGTTCATCCTGCTCGTTGGGGTTTTCAGCGACATTGATAGGCAACTCAAGTTGGTTTTCAACATTAACAGATCCAAACCTACAAATAAAATATATACCAATCATCATCTAAAATAGAATCTAATTACAAAGCGTGATCCTGTGTTTAACGGGTGTCCCATAATTACAAACTTAGAAAGTGAGACAATCAGTTAATTGAAAAAAAAAAAAAAAAAAAGATTAAAAGTTGGTTACGATGATATAAGAGGGATGATACTATAGTGGGATATAAATCAAATCTAATGATCAATGAGCTTACACTATAGTGTTGTGCCGATGGGTGTTTCGCCCTTCTTCAGCTAAGTTGTTCGAAATCAGTAAGTTTGTGACTGCCTCTGGCTGATTCCTGTTGATGAGTGTGGAAAAACTTGATAAACACAATCGGGATAAAACAATTGAAAAAATGTGTGTTGGGGTTCAGTACGTAGGTATGTTAAAACAAAGTGCTTACCTAAGAGTGGGGTGATGAGGCTCTTCTTCAACTGAAGTGTTTGAAATCTGCATGTTTACAGCTGCTGTTTCTGGCTCATTACAGTTGACGGAAGCTAATGCTGTGACCTCCATACTATCAGTCGAAGAAGATAAATGAACAAGAAAGCGAAGGTGGGATTGTGAAGTTCATGCGTGGATATATAAGGAAAAGGAGTTCTCCTTTTCCAGTCTTTGTTTTAGTTTTTTCAATCTTCTTATTTTGTTTTGGGAACATAAAGAACATGGAAAAGTTGCAAAATATTGGCATAAGAAAAAAGAAGACTGGAAAAGGAAAAAAGAAGGGCTTTGTGGACATGGAAACGTTGTAAATATTGGAATAAGAAAAAAGAAGGGCATTGTGGATATTGGAATAAGAAAAAAGAAGGGCATTGTGACATGGAAACGTTGTAAATATTGGAATAAGAAAAAAGAAGACTGGAAAACTAAAAATCCCCCACCCGCGGGCTGTTTTGTATAATATTGGAATGGAATGGAATGGAATGGAATAAGAAAAAAGATACGGTAAATTATGTGTTTTATTGGTTTTAACTAGTTGAGTTCAAAAGCAAAAAGTTTAACGGCCCGAGTCCCTCTAAGCATTTTCTTTAACCTTTTGAGTCCAAATTTTAACCTTTTGAGTCCAATTTTTTAAATAAAAAAAATACCCTCTGAATTTAACATGGGCTGAACTTGCTCATTTTTACGTAAATTAGTCCACTTCAAAGTAACTTGATTAGCGGATTGGTTGGTTAGCTACACATGTTCAAAACAAAAGCAAAAGTAAGGTCTAGATAAAGGAGTTTCATAGACATGTTCAACAATTCAAGCTCAAAGAACATCCGAAAGTATAAAACATTAACCTAATTGAAAACACTTGTAAAGCAACAACCCGCCTGATCTCTCAGCTTTCTCCTCTCCATAAATAAGCTAAAATCGTCCTATGGAAGCTCTGGAATTCGTAAATGGTGAAGTCAGGTCGACTAGGGTTTAAACATGCTTAAATAGGAGATAAACTTGTTTTTCATGACATATACTCCCTTCGCGCATCACGAGTGAGGCTTCAAATGCTTGGTAACATGCCAAGGCACCACTAAAGGACAAAATAGACGTGGTGTAAGTCATGGTAATTTCTTGAATCTAGCGGGGTAATTCATTCAATCTTTGTGCGTCGTGAGGGATATGCATCCCTTCCTTGGCAATGCGCTAACATTAGCTTCACTAAAAATTTTATATTTTCCTTCATGAATATACAAAATATATGAGAGTGTGTTTGTGGCCGCACTTATATACGTTGCCTACGTGATTATAGTTGGAAACGAAGTGAAACAGATAAACCACACTAAGTCCCACCTTAATAAAGAATTCAACATAAAGGACTTGGGACCTTGAAATCTTTTCTAGGCATCAAAGTTGCAAGAACAACAGAATGCTTGGTTCTTAGCCAACGAAAGTACACTCTTGACATCCTTGAAGATAGTGGACTACAAGGATGCAAATCATTAGCGAAGACTCATAGGTCGTTTACTTTATCTAGAAGCCACACGTCTAGACATAGCCTTTTCCATGAATAATTTAAGCCAATTCGTTGGAGACCCAAGACGAAACCACACGAAGGCCGCCAGGGTCCTTCACTACCTAAAAACCACGGTTGGGCAAGGAATTCTTTTGCCCAAGGACGGTGGTGTCGAGCTTATTAGTTATCGTGATTCCGATTAGTTCGGATGTTTGTTTAGCAGACAATCTAGGACGGGATATTTGATTTTATTGGGTGGTGCTCCAACTTATTGGAAATCCAAGAAACAATCTATTGTATCACGCTCTTCCACTGAGGTAGAATACCGTGCCATGGCTACATCTGTAAGTAAGGTGTTATGGATTCGTTGGTTGCTCACGGAGTTGGAAATTCCATCAAATAGTCCCACACCTTTGTTTTGTGATAATCAAGCAGCTCGGCACATAGCTAACAACACCTTTTTCCATGAGCGAACAAAGCATTTTGAAATGGATTGATTTTTTGTTCGGGAACATGTTGAGCAAAAGGAGATTATACCAATGTCGGTGGACTCGAAACAACAAATCGACGACCTCCTTGCCAAGTCTCTCAGTTCCAATTCCTTACGAACGCTACTTGATAAGTTGGGCATTCGAAACTTACATGCGCCAACTTGAGGGGGAGTATTAGAAATCGCATATTTCTCTTACAATCATATATTATGTTCCATATTAAAATTCCTTAATATAAGGGTAGTTCATATTATTTTCCTTTTTAAAGCCTCTTTTCACTATATATGTATACAATCAAAATCAATGCGTTGAAAACTTTGATTTCAATCACTTTAGTTCTGAGTGTTCATGTTGCAGCTAGTATGATACTCATTACTCAAAACCAATTATTTGACCCCTAAAAGACGAGACGCTGAATTTTTTTGTTTAAACATGCAGAACCCACAAACCTATCTATAATCAAGATACATGGGTGGATAATGAAACAAACCTCGTTGGATTCCAAGACATGATAGCGCAGCATGATTTCATCTGTGTTCTGAGTACTCGTATCCTTAATATCTATTAAAATTAAAATTGGAGTATCATTGACTTACCATTTGGAACCATTGTACTTTTCTTGTAATATTGTTTTCCTTTTCAGCATGACGAGATTGGTGGAGTAATTTATGTACCACCTCTTTTATATTTGTATTTTTGTATTCTTGTAATTAATCAATTCAATACAGTGAGCCATTCTTCTGTTGGTTCGGTTCTGTTCAAACATGAAGAAAAACATGAAAACATACATGTCACAGCATTCAACGTAGTGGAGAATCCAGTCAGAGAAGATGACATCGAGTTCGACATAATTGTCACTGTGATTTGGTTCCTCCTTAGGGTGCTAACTGATGATGGGGACTAAGAAAATCGACAAGGGAATCGGTATAGGAGATGAGGTCGATGATGATGATGTTATGCTTATGGGTTTTGTGTCTAACTGTGTAACTGAGTAACCCCTTAACCTCCACATAATTCTCCTTATATAAGCACCCAGGAGGAAACCTAATTAATTAATAAGGGTAATATGGTCCATCAACAATTACCAACTAATTATTTAATAGGTTATTATATATTTTGATCCATATAATGTAAATGATTATGATGGCTACAAGATTAAATATTAATACATAATATATTTAATCTTACATTCTCCCACTTAGCTGAGTAATCATTTACTATGAGTATGAGATAAGCCTGATCAGGAGTTAACACTCATTTTAGCCTTAAACAAGTACTATAGCAGAAAAATACAGCCGTTGAATCATTATGCGACTCAGGACCCCCATTAATCATACTATAGCCTTAATTTAAAACCTAATCGTCATGATCAAAATACGCGTAAGCCCTTTGTTTGATTTGTAACTTTATTTGTCTATATGCCATTATACCGGTTGAACATATTCTAAGAGACATACAAAATCAAACTGAGGAAATTTCATTAATCATAAAACATAAGCTAGTACAATATGCTCAAATAAGGTCTTTACTAAATCCCATATTCCGAACATGTTCTTCATAAACCTTAGGAGGGAGACCTTTAGTCATCGGATCCGCAAGCATATCTTTAGTACTAATATACTCGATACAAAGATTATTTTCCTCAACTCGTTCACGTACGAACAGATATTTTGTATCGAGATATAAACCAGCTCCAGTCGAACTGTTACTGTTCGAGAAACTAACGGCAGCTGAATTATCACAATAAAGCTTCAATGGTCTAGAAATGGAATTAACGATTTTGAGTCCAGCGACCAGATTTCTAAGCAACATTCCATGACAGGTTGCGTTATAAACAGCAATGTACTCTGCCATCATTGTGGAAGTTGTGGTCAACTGTTGTTTATGACTCTTCCATGAAATAGGGCCGCCTGCTAACATAAAGATATAGCCCGAAGTGGATTTCTTGTCATCTTTGCATTTGGCAAAGTCAGAATCAGAATAGCCCACCACTTCTAAATGATCACTTCTTCTATAAGTCAGTTTATAGTCTTTCGTCCCTTGCAGATATCGAAGTACCTTCTTAGCTGCTTTCCAGTGATCTAGGCCAGGATTAGTCTGATAACGGCCTAGCATTCCAGCAATATAAGCGATATCTGGGCGAGTACAGACTTAAGCATACATCAGGCTCCCGACTACTGACACGTAAGGTATCTGGCTCATTTGCTCCTTCTCAACCTCTGTTGTCGGACACTGGAATGAACCGACAACATCTCCCTTAACTACTGGAGCGGTTGAGGGTTTTCACTGTTGCATGTTGTAACGTGTCAGGACACGATCTATGTAAGCCTTTTGGGACAATCCTAAGATCCCTTTGTGTCTATCTCGGTGAATTTCGATGCCAATGACGTAAGAAGCATCTCCGAGATCCTTCATGTCGAAGTTATGCGAGAGTAACCGCTTCGACTCATGCAACATATCTAAACTATTACTTGCCAATAGAATATCATCTACGTAAAGGACAAGTATAGTAAAGTTGCTCCCACTCATCTTGAGGTAGGTGCATTAATCCACTTGATTCTTCATAAAACCTTGCTTCTTCATGACTTCATCAAACTTGAGGTACCATTGACGTGATGCTTGTTTTAACTCGTAAATGGATTTCTTCGGCTTACAGACTAGATACTCATGACCTTCAGGTTGTTTCATGTAAACATCTTCATCCAAGTCTCTGTTAAGGAAAGCGGTTTTAACGTCCATCTGATGAAACTCTAAATCAAAATGAGCTACTAGGGCCATGACGATCCTTAATGAATCTTTACGAGAGACAGGTGAAAAAGTCTCTTGATAATCAATTCCCTCTTTCTGAGTGTAGCCCTTTGCAACCAATCTCGCTTTGTAGCGTTCAACGTTCCCATTCGGATCCAGTTTTGTTTTGAACACCCATTTACATCCTACTGGTTTTACACCATTGGGTAATTCTACCAAATCCCAAACGTCATTTTTCTTCATGGATTCAAGCTCTTCAATCATTGCTTTATTCCATTCAGAAGACTGATCACTGCTAATGGCTTCATTGTAAGAGATAGGATCATTGAGCTTTCCGGGATCCATTTCAGTCAGGTAGGTAACATAATCATCCCAATTAGTAGGCTTTCTTTGCCTAGATGACCTCCTGAGTGGATTATCGGGTTCAGCGTTGTCTTGGTTTTGAGCGTTTGATGTGCCTTTGTCATGAGGTATAATGGGTTCTGATTGTAGAGGTGAATTTGCAGTTGGTGTAGTAGCTTCAGGTACAGTAGTTGCATTGGGTACAAGAGGAGTAATCGGAGTAATGGTAAGCGACGAGTCTCTCCCCCCCGCGTCTTGTACTTCTTGCAATTCTTCGTAAGGGTTGGTACTGCTCCCACTGACCTTGAAATCCTCCAGGAACGCGGCACGCTTGGTTTCAACAATACGGGTGACATGGGAAGGACAATAGAAACGATAACCCTTTGAATTCTCAGGGTACCCGATAAAGAAACAGGTAACTGTTTTAGGGTCAAGTTTCCTTAGGAAAGGATTGTAAAGTTTTGCTTCAGCAATGCAGCCCCATACTTTCATATATTTAGGACTCGGTTTCCTTCCTGTCCATAGTTCATAAGGAGTTTTAGGGACAGACTTAGAAGGAACTCTATTGAGTATATGAACAGCTGCTTTTAACGCTTCAGTCCAGAGGAATAATGGTAAATTAGTGTTGGCTAACATACTGCGCACCATGTTCATAAGGGTACGGTTTCTTCTTTCAGCGACACCGTTCTGCTGAGGTGTACCAGGCATGGTGTATTGGTTCACAATCCCCTGGCCCTTACAAAACTCATAAAATGGACCAGGAGTTTGTCCCACATCAGTATGTCTTCCATAATATTCACCGCCTCTATCTGATCTCACAACTTTAATCTGACGATCTAATTACTTTTCAACTTCAGCCTTATAATCTTTAAAAGTTGTAAGGGATTCAGACTTCTCCTTAATAAGATACAAGTACATGTAACGAGAATAATCATCAATAAAAGTGATAAATGAAGTATGTCCTGGTATGCCAGTGATTTGGTAGGGACTACTAATGTCAGTGTGAATGAGTTCTAATAAATTAGAGCTCCTAGTGGCACCTTTCTTATTCGCTAATATCATTTTACCTTTAAGACATTTGACACATGTTCCAAAATCAGAGAAATCGAGAGGAGGTAAGACTTCATCCTTTACAAGACGATTTAATCGTTCTTTTGAAATGTGGCCTAAACGCTGATGCACAAAATGGATGAAGTTTCTAAGTCTCGTTTCTCTTTCATCTTTGTGAGTGATTCATTAATGTTATATGACAACAAAGATTTGGAAAAGTTATCTTCTAGTTCTAATCTATAGAGACCACCATCCAGAATACCAGTACCATAAAGAACAGAATCATAGAGGATGGAGAGTTTGCGATGACCATGGGAAACAATAAAACCGTCCATGTCTAACTTTGGTCCTGATACAAGGTTCCGAGTTACCTCAGGAACATATAAGGTATCATAAAGTTTAATACATAAACCAATTTTCATAACTAATTGTAATGTTCCAATGGCCTTCACTTCTAATTCTCGATCATCCCCAACCTTAAGCGTTCTTTGGTTTCTTTCCAGCTTCCGGATTGTAAGGAATCCCTGAGTTGAATTGGTAACATGAACCATAGAACCAGCATCAAACCACCAAGAATTAGCAGGAACACTTAAATTATAGGACTCAAGTATCATAAAATAATCATTACCTTTCTTAGCCAGCCACTCCTTAAAATCAGGGCATTCCTTCTGCATATGTCTTGTCTTTTTACAGAACTTGCAGCGGATATTGCCTAAGAAGTTCTTAGAGCTGGAAGCTGCACTTGTATTAGGATTAGGATTAGGCCTCTGGACTTTTGAAGCATCCTTCCTCTGATAATTGTTCTTCCTTTTCTTAGAGTTGGAGGTGGTGAAGTTGGCAACATCAGTAGTACGATCCATCCTCATACGCTCTTCCACCTGTACGCACATAGCGACCAGCTCACTCATCATCCATTTGTCCTTCTGAGTGTTGTAATTGATCTTGAATGCTTCAAAGGACGAAGGAAACGAAGTGATGATAAAATGAACAAGGAAACCATCACTGATCTCCATTTCCAGCCCCTTCAGCTTATTGGCCATGTCATTCATCATCATGATGTGCTCGCGAATGCCGCTCCTCCCATTATACTTAGTTGTCACCAGATTGAGAATAAGAGTACTAGCGTGTGCTTTAGACGTCCCCTTGAACTGCGCCTCCACAGAAGCCAAGTAGGTTTTAGCATCTTCAGAATCTGGAATAGCTCCCCTGATTGCATTGCTTATGGACTGCTTCATGAACATGAGAGACATGCAGTTACACCTAGTCCACTTATCATGAGTTAACTGCTGAGCAGCAGTACTTTGTGGAGTAATGTCCGCTGGCTTATCCTCTCTTAGAGCATAATCGAAATCCAACAGCCCAAGAGTAAGCATGAGAGCATCCTTCCATGCAGCAAAGTTATCACCAGTTAAAGGTGGAATCCCGCAATTGGGCGCTGATAGTGGAAATAAGATGAGCAAGTTATGATACTAAGGAAGAAGTCCTAATGTGATCTAAGGGCACGTTAAACTAAGGCAGGCAAAAATAATGACCATTTTACATTATGAAGCTGTGATATTGTCTATTACTAACATCAAAATAATAGACTTAGTTAAAATTCTACTTAAACGAAGACAAATCAGCTTTGGCCAGAAGTGCAATCATTTAAGCATATGTGCAAAGTGGTTGTAACAAATCAGTTTTGGCCAGAAATTGAGACAATCACTTTAGTTATGCACTTGTTAAGTATGCCATCTATGAAAGAATTAAATCAGCTTTGGCCAGATATTAAGACATTCATGTTTATGATGCACACTTAACATAGCTTTCGTAATACTTGAATGATAAGTAGATGTATCAAGTCAGCTTTGGGCAGAAATGATGCATCAAAAAGCTCATTCAAGTTAAGCTATTTTTGGTTTTGTAAAACATTATCTGATTCTGATTAATTAACTAAGTAAATACAAAACTAATTATTTAGTAGCAAACCACCCGTTAGCGCAGATCAAACTCCGCGGTGAGTTCGCTGGGGGGTGCAGGGGGACAGCGGGCCCCCGCACGGGGTTCGGGGCGGAGCCCCGAGCCAAAATTTAGTTCACATTAACTGCCAAATTTTATGAACACTCATGATTTCGGATGAATCATGTCTTGGATTCATCCGAAATGACTAATTTCGAATCATTTCGGATTATCCGAAATGGATGATTTCGAATGATTTCGGATGTGTCCAAGATACGTAAGTCGAGTCATTTCGGATACATTTCGGATGATTTCGGATGATGCTTAGTCCGAGATTGATCCGAAATGGTGATGCTTAGTCCGAAATGATCCGTAATGATCAAACGGATGTTGATAATCAATAACTTATGATGAACCCTAAATCAAAAAATTCAAACATTCATCCGAAATTCATCGGTAATGATCTGAAATCACCCGTAATGATCAGAGATGATCCGTAATGATGAAACTCCAGATCCGAAATCATCCGTAATGATCAGAGATGATCCGTAATGATGAAACTCCAGATCCGTGATCATCCGTAATGATCCGTAATGCATTCGAGATGATGAAACTCAGATTCGTGATCATCCGAAATCATCCGTAATGAGGATTTCGGATGGCAAAAACGGAATCTGTTATGAATTTTTCAATTCTGTTTTCCAGATTTTCGGATATAAAACAGAACCGACTAATCAACATATGCTCTGATACCACATGTTGGTTCGGTTCTGTTCAAACATGAAGAAAAACATGAAAACATACATGTCACAGCATTCAACGCAGTGGAGAATCCAGTCAGAGAAGATGACATCGAGTTCGACATAATTGTCACTGTGATTTGGTTCCTCCTTAGGGTGCTAACTGATGATGGGGACTAAGAAAACCGACAAGGGAATCGGTATAGGAGAGGAGGTCAATGATGATGATGTTATGCTTATGGGTTTTGTGTCTAACTGTGTAACTGAGTAACCCCTTAACCTCCACATAATTCTCCTTATATAAGCACCAGGAGGAAACCTAATTAGTTAATAAGGGTAATATGGTCCATCAACAATTACCAACTAATTATTTAATAGGTTATTATATATTTTGATCCATATAATGTAAATGATTATGATGTCTACAAGATTAAATATTAATACATAATATATTTAATCTTATTTCTTCCCCATATCTCAATACTAATTTTATGATGGTATCTCAGAGCAATACATGATCCTATCGAATTAAGCTTTCTCAAGTCAATGAACGGCACCGCTGGCCGGCGAATCGAACTCAGGTGGGTATGCGTCTAGTGTGCCCTGGGGACCGGTTGATCTACACCTTCAAAAAAAAAAAAAAAAAAAAAAAAAAAAAAAAAAAGAGTCAATTTCATTCAATTCTAAAACCCCACACCATGTCCGACAAAACCACAACCCCAAGCGGCGCTCAAAACGCCGAGACGAAATCGCCATTTTACTTACACCCATCCGATTTTTCTAGGACAGATTCATGTCACAGGACCACTTCACGACGTGAATTATGCAGAATGGTCGGATGAAATGAGTAATTTTCTTCTAACCAAGAACAAAATTGGAATTATTGATGGATCGATTCCTATTCCAAAAGAAGCAAGACACCGAACCTTCGATTTCTTCCGGAAAAAATGGCGTTTGCAATGAGAGTGAAGGTACCACAGAACTCCGCCACCTTACAAGAAGCCAGACACCGAACCTTCGATTTCTTCCGTGCCGCTTGCAGATCTATTCCCTCGATCATGGATATTTACAACCTATACGACGTCGTTACTCCTTCTCAGCTTCGTTCCACCATCGCCGCTGAAATCCGTAAGAACGCTCATATTACTAACCCTAAGGTAGCGCTTTAACCCTATCTCGCTGTTTATTTTTGTTTATGTTTTTGTTATATGGTTCAGATGATTAGATGATTCAGATCTAGGTTAATTAGTTGGTTAATTCGGGGATTTTGTGGTTTTTAGGGTTTTTGGTGAGTTAAGACTGTAAGAGTGATGCTTGTTGTTTGTTTGACGGTTGTTACTTGATGTTGAGATTGATTAGTTGATTGAAATGAGTTTGAAATTGTGTGAGTGAAACGTTTGCTATTTGTTCGACAACTTCATAATGATGAGATTGAAATGAGGGGGAATTGTGATGGTTAAAGTAGATATTAGACCATTGTTGCATTTGGTGTTTTTAATGGAGAGTTGTTATGTTTTGTAAGTTCTATTGTGTTGTATGTTGAAAGAAGGTTATTTAACAATAGGCTGCAAGTACCAAATGACATTTAGCGTAGGAACACTCATATTATATTACTAACCCAGTAACCCTAAGGTAGCATCTAACCTTATCTCATTGTTAATTTTGATTATGTTTTTGTTTTTGTTATACGTTTCAGACAATCAGATCAAGGTTAATGAGTTGGTAACTTTGGGGATTTTGTGGTTTTTAGGGGATTTAGAGTGATGTTTGTTATCTGCTTAATGGCCCTTACTTGGTTTTGAGATTGATTTGGGGATTTAGTGGTTGTTAGGGTTTGTTGGGGATTTAGAGTGATGTTTGTTGTTTGTTTTAACGGATAGAAGATATTGAGATCAATTGGTTAGTTTTCAATGATGAAATTGAAATGAATTTGAAACTGTAAGGGGAAATTGTTTTCAGTTAAACCAGATGCCCGCCTGCCCGGCAATTGGTGGTGTTATCGTTTGGACTTTTTGCATTTGGTTTTAATGATGTGAGATTTATTAAGATTTATAAGTTATATTGTGTTGTGTGGAAAACAAACTTATCAAACAATAGGCTGAAAGCATCAAAGGGTGTTTAGCATAATGGTATCTTGATGTGTTAGATGGTGCTCTCTTCTTTAGAGGTCGAGGGTTTGAGTCTCGCTGTGGACTGTGGAGTAGATTAGATGGGTGTGTGAGTTGTTGTTCTAAAAAAACAATTGGCTGCAAGCAAGCTTGGTTTTAAAAAGCGCGCCTTAAGCGCGCTTAAGCGTAAAGCGCTCTTAGGTGCAAAGAGCTGCGCCTTGTGTGACATAGGTGAGTTCTGTACAACAAGACAAGCGCACAAAAAACGAGTTTTTTTTATGGAAAAAAACCCACTGAGGCGCGCGCTTTGTACAAAAGGTGTTTTTGTGCTTTAAAGTGTTATACATGTAGCTAAAATGGTTGTACATTTAAGTGATTTATACATTAAATCATATCTAAACTATATTTATAACTATATTTTGGGTAAGGGATGCTAAAAACCTATAGGATATATGAGAAAATTATATAAGCACCTTGCGTCTCGCGTACAAAAAGCCCTCTGCTTTTGCGATTTGCGCTTTGATTTTAGACCTTGTCACTTTTGTACGCTTCATGCTTTTTTAAACGAAGGCTGCAAGTGTTTTTTAGACTTGTTAAATGATCGATTTGTAAATTCTTGGGAGCAACGATTAATTTAAAGAATACTGTGACGCCTTCATCACGCACAAAATCATAACATATTAAAAAAGATGGTATTTAGTGGTACAGAACAAATATTCTGCTTTTTTCATTATTGGTATTCTGCTTTTATTGCTCTTCATCTTGTTTTTAAAGTGTTTTGTGAGCGTACAGAACAGATATGCTATCTACAAAAGATGGTATTTTGTGGATCGTGTTATTTCTCGTGATACAGTTAGGTGCTGTTTGTTTTTTGCAAGAAGTGCTTCTTGACCTCTTATGTGTGCGCCGCGTAGACCACGCGCAGACCTTTGGGTCTGAAGACTGTTTGTTTTTTCGAAGACTTTTCACTAAAAAAGGTCTGCGAGACCTCTGTTTGGTGCAGACATGGTTCAATGTCTTTCGGGGTCTGCAGACTTCTTCTCCTCCCACTTCTTCACCCCTTCTCCTCCACCCCATCTCCTCCACCAACTGGTCACCCTCCAAATCAAACAAAATGCAAAAATATTGAAACTGTAAAAATGAGAACAAAGTTATACCTAAATTGGTGTTGAAGAAGAAAACTTGGAAACAATAAGACAACCCAATTAGTGATGAGCCACTGTATTCAGATCTTCACACATTCACGAGTCGGCAGACTCCGATCGAAGTCGGTGACCGGCACTTCTCCTTCTCCTTCACAAACTAACTGAACAGGTTCAACTAATTTCTCATCAAACCATCGTGAATGTGTGAAGATCTGACTTACTTCAGGTTATTGTGAACAAAGTTAACACCGTCGAACCAGTCGGAAACCCACCGTCAGCGTCGTCGTCTACCAACACCATCACCGTTATCGTCTGGTCGTCATCATCGTCTAAACCAACACCATCACCGGAATCGTCTATGCTTGAATCTTGATAGGAAGAGAGAGAAAGAGAGAAATCTGTGATTTCAAAAGAGAGTAAAGTGGTGTTATGGTGTTGGTGGGTTTCCGGTGTTGGAAGTAAGACGGTGGTGGTAGTGGATGTTCGGTGGAGGAGGTGGAAGTTTGATGGTGGTGGTGAGTGTTAGGTGGTGGTGGTTGTCTGAGAAGTGAGAAGAGAGAACTGGAGAGAGGGATTTGAGAAGAGAAAGTGATAAGTGGTGTTTGGTGTGGTGATAAAAAACAAACAGTCTTTTCCCCGCAGATTGCAGATGTTTGGTCCATCTCTTCTACAACAGATGTCTGCAGATGTGGTCCGCAGACTGCAGACGTTTTACCTTTGAAAAAACAAACAACACCTTAGCCTTTCCAGAGGATGGGTGGCAATGACCAATTGACAATCTGATAAATCATCTTTCACATCACATGTTTGCGTATTGATTAGGCCGAACTTTCAAGGATAGGTGTCAAAACACGAGAAGCTGGTATTTGGTGGATTGTAGCTGCAATTTGGACATTAGGTTTATATGAACGTTTAGACACTAAATGATATAGGGATGACGTTTGTTGAGCTATGAAAGTGGACAATAATTTGAGGTTATGCTACCAGTCATTTAAGTAATTTTTAGGGAGTAACATTATTTGGCTGTTTGAAATTATTAGACGATGAGTTTAGATAGTGTGATGCTGCCTAAAACTTATAAATGGATTGAAAATACCCCTACGCCTGTTACTTTTAAGTATTTTGTGTCAAAAACTCAAAATTCTGATTCTATTTTTAATAAAATCACATGTTTTTTACATGATGCCAAATTTGTATAACAGTTGGTTAATCATACATCTTTTTCTGTATTTATCATCTATCATCTTTCGCATGACCAGTGTGAGTATTAGCGACATTACACTGTAATTCTGAAACTAAAATTTAGGCCTGATGAAGTGGTTGTTGAGCATCTCATATTTACTTAAGTTGGTTGTGTATTGAACATCTTTCACTCTCAAGATTGTCTTTCTTTAGATGACAATTTCATTAACCCTTTATTGTATTTCATATATTTATATGTAATAGCATATCTTGATGCCTTTATATATCATTTGCTTAGTGCTTACTATTGGCTATTCAATACTATATCTTGATATGAATATGCAATTTATGTCTGGTGACTTGTTATTCTATATTCCGAATCGTAGTTTATGTTCATTTCAATGAATATGGTTTAAATATTCGTGGCAGGTGATTGATATGCTGCTATTCAAGGGAATGGAAGAGCTTAGCAACATAACAGAGCATGCAAAGCAACGACATCATATTATCGGGCAGTATGTGGTGGGTAATCACGGTCTTGTTCAAGATGTTGCCACTAAGGATGAGAACATCTCCAAGTTCCTCAAAAATTTCTACAAAACCAACTACTTTTGAGTTGTTTTTTTTTGTGGTGGGTCCCGCCTTTCGTTTAGTCAATAAACATGTTATTGGACAGGGGTTATTGTATTGCCTGTATGAATAACATCCTTCTGCTGAATGTTGTTGGATATCAAAACATGTTCTTTCTTGTTTTCTGCACCAAAAGTATGGAACTTGATGTTTGCAAAGATTGTTCAATATGATAAGTAGTTGATTTCTCACTTGGTCTTATGTTTGAAGTGTGTTTTGCATTCATTGTCATTAGGGGTGTGTCAAGCTGGAGCTTGTTTAAGCTTGTGCTCGACTTGTAGTTTTTATAGATTTCGTGCTTGACGCCATGTATAAGAAGACTTGGTTATTGCTAAAATACAAGTTAGATCTCAATATTGACTACCTTAATCATGCGCCAGACGTTTGTTCACTAGAAATCAATGTCTCAAAATTATTACTGTATGTAACAAGTCACAAAATTAGGGTTTGTATATGCTGATTCCAAAAGCAACGAGCAGCTTTAGCTTGGAACTAGAACCACTCCGGCATTTCTTCACTCACCGGAAAACCTACAAAACCAACACTGTTAGCCTCGTCACGGTGAACACGGGGAGGGGGGGGGGGGGGAATCACCTTTCGGGTCATCCTTGTAGAACGCAGGGGCTGTCGTGTCCTGTGGAGCATGGGGGATCCCAACATTAAATGAGTCTAATCCTCCCTATGCTCGCTTTTCCCAAGCTGTCTCGTCTGAATCTTTTCCAGTCGACGGTAGAGAGGAGCATTAATTGCTCTAGTGTGATCCATCGACTGAGGGTTCGTTTTCTTTCTGACCAGTGTAACTAATCTTTACAAAAAGAGATAGAGAGAGAGAGAGAGGGGGGGGGGGGAATCACCTTTCAGGTCATCCTTGTAAAACGCAGGGGCTGTTGTGTCCTGTGGAGCATGGGGGATCCCAACATTAAATGAGTCTAATCCTCCCTATGCTCGCTTTTCCCAAGCTGTCTCGTCTGAATCTTTTCCAGTCGACGGTAGAGAGGAGCATTAATTGCTCTAGTGTGATCCATCGACCGAGGATTCGATTTCTTTCTGACCAGTGTAACTGATCTTTACAAAAAGAGAGAGAGAGAGAGAGAGGGAGGGAGGGGAATCACCTTTCGGGTCATCCTTGTAAAACGCAGGGGCTGTCGTGTCCTGTGGAGCATGGGGGATCCCAACATTAAATGAGTCTAATCCTCCCTATGCTCGCTTTTCCCAAGCTGTCTCGTCTGAATCTTTTCCAGTCGACGGTAGAGATGAGCATTAATTGCTCTAGTGTGATCCATCGACTGAGGATTCGTTTTCTTTCTGACCAGTGTAACTGATCTTTACAAAAAGAGAGAGATAGAGAGAGAGAGAGAGAGGGAGGGAGAGAGGAAGGGAGGGAGAGAGAGAGAGATGTTGACCATTCAAACAAGCCTTTTAAAGGAGCAGTCTGGGCTTGAGCCCAATTTCCGATTTCATGGCATTGGACTCGAATTATAAGGCTCCTCATCAGTATTAGAAGCCCACACATACATACATGCAAAGAAGAAAGTTTATAAAATAGCAAGCAAAAATAAACAACATATACATGGAAAGTTTCATAATTGATTCAACACAAACACAATGTCACGTCTTTATTAACAACATAAGCTCGCTAAGTCCAAAGATAATAAGTTTAAGTAGGTAGACATAAAACTCTCCTCCAAGAAACACCTAAAGTGTAATCCAACTGTGTCCAATTTAGGTCGTGGTGAATAACATGCACAAAAGAGAGATCAATGCCAGGTTGCAACCAATATAGTAAAGACCTTTGAGCATCTTGTATTCTGAACGGTCGTTGATCCAAGACAATATACTGAAAGTCATATAAGCGATGCCAGAACCAACAACAGCTAAAAATGCAAAGGGATTTGCAATGTGAAGAGGAGTGTGTTTTCCTTGTTTAAGACCATAGAAAACGAACCCCAACAGTGATAGAACCATGGTAAGCGCATACGGAGCCACATTAGAGCCATTTAACCTGGTTAGATAAAACAAAGATAGCTATAATAAAAAAATAGAAACAACTCAAACCTTCAAAGGCACAGGTAAAATGTAATTGAGCTTACCTTGTAGTTTGTTGGCCATTTATTCCTAGAACGTTTGGATCATCGTCAGTGACTCCTCCTCCTCCTTCCGCTTCATCTCTAATGGTTATGGATTGATCAAGCCAGTTTTCAAAAAAAAAAAAAAAAAACAATAACAACGGTTGAAATATGTATATATTAATCGTTTCAATCTTGATATTGAATATATGTTAAAATGCAGCAATGAAGAGCATCATATAAAATCAAGAACAACCATGGCCAAGTTCATATAAGTAAAACTAGTTCTATTATAAAAGAACTTTACCCTATAAAAGATATAGATTTACTTATAACTGCATAACAATTGAACAAATGATATAAATAGAGTAAGAGCTTAACCCGCAATGTTAGAAAAATTACAATTTTCATCTATCGAGTTGTTCGTAATCCTTGATCCGGTGTTGAGTGCTAAAGCACTTCAAAGAAAATAATGAAAACAACTGGGGTTTAAAAACCTTGAAAACAAAACAAAAACACACACTCCTCTGCCATCTCCTACAACTTAAATTTGCAAATTCAAGCACACATTTGAATGTTGAATTGGAAGAAATGACTTAGGACAATCTGTAATAAAACTTCAATATCACATATTTTAAGCAGAATTGAGATTGCATAGTGAGTTAGTTAGGTGCTGTTTGTTTTTTCTTCTTGAAAACCTCTTCTGCTGCAGGCCACGTCTGCAGGCATCTGCAGGAGAAGAGGTGGACCAAATGTCTTCAGTCTGCAAGGAGAAGAGGGTTTGTTTTTTTTTTATATAAAACCTCTTCACACCTCTTCACACACAAACACACACACACAGATCTCTCTCTACTCTCTCTCTACACCGCCATCTTCACCACCGCCACCACTTCACCACCGCCACCATCTTCACCACCGCCACCACTTCACCACCGCCACCATCTTCACCACCGCCACCATCTTCACCACCGCCACCATCTTCACCACCGCCACCACAGCCACGACCGTCACCACAGCACCACAGCCACCGCCACCACAGCCACGATCGACCACAGCCCCTTCTCTCTCTACGATCTCTCTCTCTCTCTCTACGATCTCTCTCTCTCTCTCTTCGATTTGGGGGTTTTCGATTTTAGGGTTTTTGATTTGGGGGTTTTGTTTGTTGATGATGATGTCGGAGGTGGTGGCGGAGTGGAGGTGGAGAAGATTTGGGGGTTTTGTTTGTGGCGGAGTGGAGCAGCGGAGGTGGTGGCGGAGTGGAGGTGGTGGTGGCGGAGCAGGGGTGGTGATGATGATGATGATGATGATGGTGGCGGAGCAGTGGTGGTGGTGGCGGAGCAGGGGTGGTGGTGGCGGAGCAGGGGTGGAGGTGGAGGTGGTGCCAAGAAGAGGTAAAGCTCTTCTTGGAGAAGCTTACCCCTCATCACTTCCCCAAGAAGAGGCTGGGGAGAGGTAAAAAACACTTCTCAAAAAAAAAAAAAAAAAAACACTCTTTTGAGGCAAAACCTCTTCCCGCGTCTGCACGGTGCAGACAGAAGAGGCAGGAAGCTCTTTTTGAAAAAAACAAACACCACCTTAGTGACCTCAAATTACACTAATCTATAAATATCAACGACATTGACTATAACAATCTGAACAGTTCAAGAATCATAAGAAATTTACTATAAGATTCTCATCATCGACATTGACTATAACAATCTAAACAGTTCAAAAATAAAAAATATAAATATAAAAGATACCACTCATATTTTAAGGCAAGAATCCCAAAAACATAAACAGACTGACTGTAGATAAATAAATATAGGAAAGAAGTTATTGTATGTATACCCTGTGATGTGTTCATCCTGGTCGTTGGGATTTTCAGTGACATTGATAGGCAACTCAAGTTGGTTTTCAACATTGACAGATCCAAACCTTCAAATAAAATATATACCAATCATCATCATCTAAAATAGAATCTAATACCCACAAACGGAGGCGTCTCTGAGAATTCACATATCCTGTTCGAGCTTGAAAAATGTGCCCTTATGTTATGTTTTGTTATTATTTAAAAAAAATCAAATAAGTATTGGATTTTTTGAAAAATAATATATACGTATCGGATTTTTTTTTTTTAAATCGCATGCCCCTCGAAATCGCGGACCTTGTGCGAAGGTCCTCCCCGCACACCATCAAAGCCACCCATGCCCACTAATTAGACTGCTGGGAGTGGGGTTTGGGTTAATATGTGGCGGAGAAAGGCTCCACCAGGCCACCCAAAAAAAGTGGGGTGTGGGAGCGGCGTGGGTGGACATGTGAATATATATATATAGTGGGGGGTTTAAATGAGAATATTTTTTTTGTAAGAATAAAAAGAACAAGGTTTAAACCAATAGAAATGCTACATTTTACTTCATTTAATATGCGTATTTAATGTTATTAATAAGGGAATATAGGTAAATTTCTAATTGTAATTAATTAGTTAACTAATTAAAAACTTGTAACTCACTTTTAAATATACTCTTTCAAGGTAAAATAATTTGGGGTGAAGGACAATTTTCAACATGTGTAGGATAAATTTTAGTATGTGTAGGATAAATTCTTAAATGTGTATGAAAATTTAGATATGCGTAGGTAAATTTCGGTAAGTGTAATATATATGTAAGATAAATTTTGAAATGTGTAGGATAAAATGTTTTTTTTTGCTTTATTAATGAGAGATAACATAATTAATGGGAGGAGTTATAAACTATTTAACGTTTTACCATTATGCCCTTTCTTTTTTTTGTTCTCACATTAAATTTCTTCTCAAATGAACCTTCCCCTATATATATATGTATAGGGTCAGGATTTAGAGAAAACGCTCAAAAGTGTGAGAACGGAGAGAACGCTTATGGATCGTCCGATCAAAACAACTATGGACTAGATTGGCGCGGTGGCATTTTAGTAAATAACACCAATTTTATTACGTGGACGCGCGTCATTAAGGGTAAAAAAGTAAAAAAAAAAAACTATTCCTCACATAAAACGCCATTGAAAATAAAACGCCAAATAAATACAAAACGCCAATTTTATCCTCAGCAAAGTTCTGCATGAAGCTTCATTTAATGATTTTTTACGCGAGTGAAGAAAAGATTTTGCTTCATGAGATGGACAAAATTGAAAAAAGAGGGACTGATGACACCTATATGTCATACTGTCATCTTTGTTCCTGAAGAAGGTTTGGATGATAAGAAGAGACCTATACCAGTGGCAAATAGCATCCACCCACAGGGGGTTGCTCTATGACTCAAACATCAACAAAGACAATTCAACACATGAACAAAGAAAATAAACAACGCCAAACCCAAAACGCTATTTATTTGTCACATTTCTTGTAGTTTCAAAAGAAAAAAGAGACTGATAACACTGAAGATTAAAATAATAAATTGCTTCTACTTTGTTATTTTTTTTACTTTTTTTTTTAATTTTCTTTGTCTATTGTTTGTTTTGTAGTGTCAGTTAATAAACAACAAAATAATATTAATGGTATAACGAAAAATATGAAAAAAGCCAAAATTAGAAAATACGTGTAAAACGCCATAATGCCATACAAAAGCCCCCCAATAAACTACCAAACTATAATAAAATTAATTTGAACAACTAATATTATAAAAAAAAGAGTGAAAAAATGTGCAAAAGAATATAAAACAAAAGAAGTCTAATAGTTATCTAACCGCCATTGGAAAACAAAACGCCATAATTACAGCCGTCAAAAGATTTGACGTGTTACACCATTAAAACAACTGAGTCTGAAAACAAAACACGGTAAACTGCAAAAAACAGTAAAATGAAACGACGGAAAACATAATTACTAACATTTATTATATTAAATTTATTTATCTTTTTCAAAACGCCATAATTACCTGACATACGCGGGAAAAAAAAGTCAATATAAAAGAAGACCATCAGAATCTAAGTTCAAACACGCCAAAAAAACTAAAAAGCCACATATTCTACAAAACGCCAAAAAATTTAAAAAATGGCTAAGGTTATTGCATGGAGGTTTGAAAGGAAAGAAAAAAGATTCATCATAAAGTTCGCTGACAGGAGAAGGGTTAAGGTAAGAACAATAAAAGCCATGATGGGAATGAATGAAAATATTCAAAAGGATATCCTGGCCCTTGGGGTTCCAAGAGACAACGATTGTGAAAGAACAAGAACTGTAATAAGAAGACTGGAGAGAAAGTTTCCAGCAGAAGATGATGATGATGATATTGAAGATACACAAATACCAAAACTTAGCAGTTGGATATTGCATGAGGAAGAAAGAACACTTGAAGTAACTTATAAAAATGGGGTGCAATATTCAAGACCAATGGAAGAAATGTTGAAGAGAGGGTTGCTATCTATCATTGAACAACTCTGTGATTTAACACCTTCAAATGATCCAAAATCCAAGGATGCAGTAATATTCTTGAATAGGCTACAGCAAAGAAGAGACGAGCTAATGGTGTTATACACAAAAATGAAATTTGATGATGAAGAATCTGAAGAAAGTGAAGAACAAAGCGATGGGTACATCTCCGATGTAATCCCACCTACGGAAGACTATTAGATTATTTTGATTTTCGAGTTATTGTAATTTTTTAAAATATTAATCTATGGTAATGAATTATTAACAAAAATATACAAAACGCCAAAAATAACATGGAAAAAGCCATAACGCCAAAATATTAACTATGTGACACAAAAAGAATTAAATCAAAGAGAAGAAATCTGAGAAAAAAACAATAAACGCCAAATAATTAATAAATCTACAAAACGCCAAAATTATCTAGCATGCAAAAAATAAAGAAGCATGTCAAACGCGGAAATCGTGAAATGAAAAGAATACTAAAAAGACAAAAAAACCCTCGGTCCCTGATTAAGCCACACGCCACGTGTTCGGCCAGGATGCGTTCTCACCGTTCTCACACTTTTTTCCGTTTTCTCCTGATCCCGTTTCTATATATATATATATGGTGAGGTTCTAGAGTGAACACAAATGTATTTGCGAACTGAGTGAACAAATACTGGCCATTTATCTACACACTTGTATGGCCAGGATCTCATCACCAAATCGTAAAATACACTAGTGTATTTCAACATTAAATCCTGACCATTGATCTACACACGTGTATGGCCAGGATTAGTTCACTCAGTTCGCAAGCTACACTAATGTTCACTCTTGAACCTAATCCTATATATATAGGGGAGGGTTTAAATGAGAACGCTAAATATTGTGAGAACCGTGAGAACAAATGAAAAAACCGTGAGAATTTGATCAAAAACGAATCAAATTCAAAAAATTTTCTATACTTATCATTATTATTCGAATACAATGTTAGAAATTTAATTTACACGTTTAAATTTACGTGAATTCGTAAATAAAGAAAATTTACACATGTGTAAGTTTGCCATCTACACATGTGTAAATCTGTTATATTTACACATGTGTAAAAAATCTAAAAAGAGTGATTTTGAAAAGAGAAATGGATTATTTGATGTTGTAATTTTTTTTTTATGTTGTATCTTAATTACAATGAGGTTTGTATTAAAAAATTGGTTTTGATTGGTGTTCTCATTCGTTCTCACGGTTCTCGCAATATTTAGCGTTCTCAAGATAACCCTCCCCTATATATATATATATATATATAGGATTAGGTTCAAGAGTGAACACTAGTGTAGCTTGCGAACTGAGTGAACTAATCCTGGCCATACACGTGTGTAGATCAATGGACAGGATTTAATGTTGAAATACACTAGTGTATTTTATGATTTGATGATGAGATCCTGGCCATACATGTGTGTAGATCAATGGCCAGGATTTGTTCACTCAGTTCGCAAATACACTAGTGTTCACTCTAGAACCCCACCCTATATATATATATATATATATATATATATATATATCCAACAAACTGAATTGCTTGAAATGGAAATATGTATGTCAGTGTAAGAAACGCATGAAAAATGATGAAACAGGGGTACAAATTCGTTACCCTATAACTTGTTCATCCCGGCTGTTGGGAGTTTCAGTGACAATCGATGACAATTCAATGTCGTTCTGGCCATATGGAGTTCCAAACCTACGTATAACAAAACTTCAAATCATCACCTAAAATAGAAGAATATTCATTAATTACCAAAGATTGGTCCCCTGTTTCATGGACTCCTATTACTAATCATCCAACTAATTACAATCCAACAAAAGTGAGTCAAATCAAAGTAGAGATTGCAATTTGATTAGGAACGACAAATAGATTGCCATTAGTTTATTGTACAGTAAATCTTATTACAATCCGTATGTTAATTATTGCATGCATCTTCCATGTATTCTAACCAAGATACTCTGTTTAAGTTACAACTAAATAAAATAATAAAACTGAATGATCCAACTTGATTAGGATACGAGATATAGCCATTAGTTCAGTTGAATATAAATCTAAAGATCAAATAGCTTACGTATTGGTGGGGTGATTACGCTCTGTTTCATCTGAATTCGGTATGTTTACCATTGTTTCAGGGTAATTCCGGTTAAGCAGGGCTGAAAAACTTGGGAGACAATGATAAAACATATTGGGTTAAAAAGTTTAAAGAAGAAAAAAAAAAACTGAAGGCTTACTGTAGTGGAAGCGGAGGATTATGGGCCGGATAATGACGCAGTGCTCCGACGGGATTTCAAAGAGTAAATGCGCTAACGCTGTAGTCCATGTTTCGCCGGAGAATTGCAGGAAACTTAACTCACGTTCAAAGGGAGTGGACGTTTCAAGGTTGTTTCTCGATGTATAAAAAGGGGCATGATTGTACAACTCCTAAAGCGAGCACGTACAATTAGTCCAATATTATCCCGTTGAACTCGTTGCATGATGTATTCGGCCAACATTACTTTGTGAACTCATTGCATGATGTAGACATGCATCTTGGACTAACAACTCTACAGTGTATTATTTCACATCATGGTGGTTGTTTGCCTTCGATGTTAGTCAAACTACTATCCTCCATGTTAGTCAAACTACTATCCTCCATGTCCTCTGCAAACTACGTTTGCCTTCGATGTTACTCAAACTACTATCCTCCATGTCCTCTACAAACTACGTTTGCCTTCGATGTTACTCAAACTACTATCCACCATGTCCTCTACAAACTACAAAGGTACATGTCTAAAGCGAGCACGTACAAGTCTACAACAATTCCCTTTTAGTCCTCTACAAACTACACTCCTCATAACCTTTCAGATAGGGCTGTCCAGAAGCTCATTGCTTGGAACTTGCTCAAAGCTCGCTCGGATTTAGCTTAGAAAAAACTCGCTCGATATAGCTTAGTTTGAAACTGAGCCGAGCCGGATTGGTTCCCTTGGTAACTCGGCTCAGCTTAGCTCGGATGATTTTACCTGTAATATATTTTATTTTTATATACATTATGATATATTACAAAAATATTAGTATTTACATGTATTTTGGAGTGTAATTTGATATTTATGGCATATATGAAGGTTGATTACTATACTAATGAACTAATATTGTATTTTGTTAAAATTTAAAAGTTATTTGTGTTGTTGAACTTGATTTTGGCTAATAACGTATTAGGTTGAACTTATTATGGATATGTTCTTTTGAACAATTTAACAATATTTTAGACTACTGAATTTTGAGAGCAATTTATTAATTTTTCTTTTCAAAATCAAGCCAAACCAAGCCGAACCGAGTTAGCTCGGTTTAAAACCAAGCCGACCTATTTCAGCTCGGTTCAAATCTGAGTCGAGCCGATCCAGAGTCTGCCCTGGCCTGTATTGGTATTTCTAGTTTGGTCCTATTCTTAGTTCAAGTCCAGGCATTGATGCCCGGGTCCTTCAAACTATGGCTCTGATACCAACTTATAAGACTCTAAAACCGAGCGTCTCGTAGTTGAATCACCACTGTTTAAATAATTCTAAAATACTTAAAACTTCAACTAAACTCAAAATGTATGCAACAGAAACTTGCATCGAAAACCTTTTATTAAAAATTCACATTAAGGCAGCGAAAACGTTCAAATAAAATTATCAAAACGCGTGAAACATACAAGTGAAGGTTATCATATCAAATATCTAAGTATTTATTTAATAAATAAAGTCTTCAACTAGAAATGCCATCTTCTAGATCCAGGTAGCTTAAGCAACATCCAAGGTGTCTCACGTCCTAATGTGCAAGCCAAAGTCACTTAGGTTGAATGAGTTTAAGTTTCAATTGACGTAATACAATTAAACATTTGTAAACCATTTACTTGTCATTCTTGAAAAAAAATATATAATTTAACTTCCTTCAAACAAGTTAATCACCCAACACATATAATCGTAAGCTAAGTAATGAACATGGAACTATATCATAAATGTTATTCTACGCTATAACTATAACACGCACACTATGTTCTACGTACTTGATCAACGTACACTACTAGCAAGCAACAAATGCGTTGACATCATATACGGCTCCGAAGGTAACCATCTGGCCCCAGAGGTAACCGCCTGTAAGTACGGACCCGAAGGTAACCGCCTGAAATACGAGCGCGAAGGTAACCACCTGAAATACGGCCCCAGAGGTAACCGTATGTAAGTACGACCCTGAAGGTAACCGCCAATAAAAGGTAACATTCACACATAATACTACACAACATTCAATAAGGCTTTATCATCTAATAAAAACTTTGTAACATGCATATTAGCCCGAAAACGTTAAAACACTTTAAAAAGGGGCAACATGAATTCACACGCGCGCGCACACACACACACATATATATATAGAGAGTGAGAGTGGGAGTTGGCTAGAAAGCCTAAGTTTCCTAGAAAGTCTAGGAAGCAATAGGGATGTGACATCTGTCATTTAGTTTTTTTATTCAAAAGGGCATGATGGTAAATTGATTATTAAATTAATTTTGGAATATTATATATCCTAAACTAACTAGCCAGAAATTTATGGAAACTCATATCTCTTTGATATCTCATATCAATTCAAAAATTGGCAGTTACTTTAAATTACGAAGTTTAAATCATTAATAATTTCTTCACGTTGTGTTTTATCAGTTACTGGTTTCATCACAATGTGTTTTATCAGTTACTGGTTTTAGTTATTGTTTTATCACAATGTGTTTTATCAGTTACTGGTTGATGTGATTTTGGCATTCTTGATGTTGTGTTTTATCAGTTACTGGTTTCATCACAATGTGTTTTTATCAGTTACTAGTTTTAGTTACTGTTTCATCACAACGTGTTTTATCAGTTACTGGTTTCATCACAATGTGTTATACCGGTTATGATTCATGAATGACATGTTTTTTGTATTTTATCTCGAAATTGTGTTTTTATAAATATTGGGTTCTTCACGATGTGTGATAGTGTATATAACACAACAGATGTAAACACTTGATAACTGATCACTTTTTGAACACACTAATGGTGTAACACCCCGAAAACGGGTTTGGTAATTAAACCCCGTTAATACTAGGAACGGGTAAAATACCGTTAGTGGTAAAACTAACCCGGTGAAAAATTAGGATTTTAATAAATAATTTTATTGTTAATAAAATTAGAAAGAGAATAAACGCTTTGAGAAAACAAAGCGTATATAAAGCCCGACGGGTTATCGGGACTTAGAAATACTACGGGTTATGACTTCCCCAAACCCATTAAGTAACTAGGGATATCAACCTAGTTGGTTAAGTGTTGTTAAAACAATAAAAGAAACAAGAAATAGATAACCGTTTTAAATAACTTGGGTAAATTGAGGGACTAAACCTGGGCAAATGAGATAAGCTTTTATCAAAACAAAATAAATAAATAAAACACACACATACGTGTGTGTATGTCTGCGATTTTAACCAGAGCTAGGAAGGCTCTCTTGCTCAAAACCCTAAAGTGCCAAGAATCACCAAATTGAAGGGCAGAACTAGCTCAAATCAGATGCATGAACACGAATTCATGATCACCTAGTCATGGGGATTACAAGGTATGTCGAATTTTACGATTTGGTGATACTTTGAGATTATGATGAATAATCAAAATCGAAATTCTGGAATGAATGTTGAATCCATGAGTGTTGTTGTGATTATATCTTAGTCTAGAAACAAACCCTAGTAGAAAACTTGATGAATTGTTGTCAAAACTAGGGATTTGATAATTAACCTATTTTGTGCTAAGTGGGTTTTGATTATGTAGTGAAGATGATGGTTTACACATGTTTAAAATCATCATAGTTGCTAGTAGAAACAAGATACTTGAACAATTTGCAAGTTTGAGTGTTTAACATACATGACTTGAGATGGGTTTTTATGATATGATGATGTTAGTGTCAAACTTGTGATTAGAATCATCATATTAGTTAGTAAGACAAAGTACTTGAACCATTTAGGTGTTTGGGTGCATAAATCATATTTACCATGAAATGGGTTGTTATATGATATAGAAGAATTGATGTTAAGATCGTGATATAGATGCTTGAAATCAGGTTACCTAGTTGTAAAATGTGTAAAAACAATGTATGCACATAAGGTGTTTGTTAAAATGCCTAAATGAAAACTAAGGTGTTGAAATTAGAGTGAAAATGTGCAATGAATAAGTTGATAAGTCGATTGACTTTAAAAAGTCAAATCGACCAAGTGTATGATCGGATGGTAAATTCGATATAAGAAAAGTAGGATGGAATAGTCGTAAATGATTATGACTAACCTAACCATCTTACAATTACAATGATAGTTTGACGATTAACAAGCTAGGTGAGAGCTTGGGAACAAAGCGGGTCAAACGAAGCAAGAATGACGGAAAAGCATAATTCGGATGCAAGGTAAGTATAGCTTACACTAGTCTTATATGTTAGAATATTCTCTTATCGTATTAGTTACGAGTAAGATAAATACATAATTTAGGTATGATGTTCCGACGTGTAAACGTACGGAACAAGGTAGTCGAGCATGACAAGAAACCGTGTTGATGGTTTAAAAGGAATTAAAATGGTAAATTGGTCATGCGTTGACCATAACTATTTGTTTTGAAAGACACTGTAAGGCGTAAGCCATGAGAGGCCAAAAAGCGTTAGGAAAACGATTAATACGTGAGATGACCACACGGTGTAAACCGAAGTGAGTCATATAGATGAGATGGTAATAAATATCATCTCGCCAACATAATCGGTCACTTAGACCAAATGGGTCAAAAGGTGAAAAATATCACCCTTTGATAATAACGACTAATGATTATTGTCGAGCTATATTATTTCAGGTGTAAATGTCAAATGGGTATTAGCAACGCTATGAATTAGCGGTTATAAAAGCAAGGTATTAAAAACGGGTCAATAGATTGATCTGCGCCAGGTATGTGAAATAGGGCAACACTCATTTAGAACATGTGGTTCAAGAGTGTTAAAAGAGGTCAAAATGGACATTTGGTTACTTGATAAGTAAACCAAATGTTTTAAGTAATGAACATAGCGTTGGAAAGCTTAATGACTTTTCAAACAAAATCATAGGTTAAAAGAGGGATATTGGGTCAAAAATACTTTCAAAAATCCTTCATTGTTAATAAAAGACTAAAAAGGACCAGAACGCCCTTGGAGGCTAAATTGAACAAACAACCTTTAAAAGTTGTTTGGAAATGATTATTACGATTAAATAAATACGTAGGACAAGTATGGAAGTCGAAAGATGTATTACGTTAGTCAAACGGCTCTATTTGAGTCTTTGCCGTAAAATAATGAGTTGAGGGGTAAAACTCGGTTTGCATAGATTACCTTAGTAAATTCACCATAAGTATAGTTGTGGTGGAAGATCATTTGGCAAATATTGCGAAATTAAGAAGCTAGAAATAAATAATTATGAATTATGCGGAGAAGTGCTTAAATACTCTTAACGGGTCAAAATAAGCATTTGAGTATAAACGGGTTTTAAGAATATACATAAACTCGTGAATTGAACCTAATATGATAGACAACATTGAAATTACAATATTCATGTGACATAGGAATCAAACAAATACGTTTGTTTGGTAATACCGCGAATGGGTCAAAATTTGGTAAAAAGGGTAATAAGCCGAAGACTTAAAAGTCTTAAAATTTGTTAAGTCGGATGTCGGATTTTAACTCCATATGATGGAGAATTAAATTACAATCATGTAGGAAGAAACGGTAGGTCAAACGGATAAGCGGTTTGAAAGATACGAAAGATTTCGTGTCAAATTACGGCAAAATGGAAAGGTGGGATGCAGGTGCCACCGTAAATTACGGTGCCACCGTAATTTACGGTGGACCTGATGTGGTTACGGTAGTAACCTTCTGATTTACGGCAGAAGAATATGAACCAAAGGGCCACCGTAAATTACGGTGCCACCGTAATTTACGGTGGAGGTTATTTTCAATTTCTTGTTTTTAGAATAAATTGTTTCCCGGATTGTTTGAATACGTTTTAGACCCCGTAAGACTAAAGCATTTCATGTTTAATGAAATGTAGGTACACTTTGGGATGCCGGAGGACGATCAAGCTCAACGAAGAACCGAACACGATAAAGACACACGCTTCCGTACTTTGACACATTGTAAATTTTAAACAACGAATTCAACCACGTTATGTAGAATAACTTATGATTTGCAAAAGTTTTAATAAACCCGTATTTCCGAGGTATATGATAGTGATTATTTACATGATTATCTTTCAAAAGATACGTTAAACCTTGGTTTACAAGAACGGGTGTTACAAATGGTACATCTACTATCTAACATATTTGTATCCATTTCAAACAAACAATTCAGATCATTTAAATTAAAATACATACTCAGTTTACCCAACAACCATAAAAAAGGAATGCAAACAAAGAAATATAACATAAAACACACTATTTTGAACATAACGTCCAGAGAAAAAAAAAATAACAACCACACCAATCAGTGTCTTCGTCTTTTTCGACACAACTCACTGAATACTTCAAATGCATGCTCTAACCCAAAGCAAGCTACAACACATCAAACCATAGACCATAATACGGTAAAACATCACTTTTATAATAAATACAAATTTTAAGACACACCATACATACGAAATCAATAATAACACATAAGACACACTATAACTATAGGTATCATTACAAATTCCTCACAATAAAAACCTTTATAACACAACATATTCAGGTATCATTTTAAAACACACTGTCATCATCAACCTTAAAATGGTAAAACACATCAACCTTTATAACACAACATATTCAGGTGTCATTTTAAAACACACTGTCATCATCAACCTTAAAATGGTAAAACACATTAACCTTAAAAACACCCATTAATCCAATAGAAATAGTAGTTACACATTACGAACCCTAACACACATTTTATGATCCAATACCCATACGAACCCATTGATCCCTTAGAAAAACACCCATTACGAACCCATTGATCTTTAGAAACACCTTTCATCTACTTCAACTATCAATCGATAAGAATTTTGAAAGCCTAACATAAGAATATACATAAAAAAACACACCCCGGGTTTAATCTGCTTCGTAGAACGTTTGGTAACTTTGACAAGGGTGTTCATCTTCTCCAATGGGTTGATATTCTTGAATTGTTCCCCTGTTAACCAAAAAACACACCGATGAAGAAACAAGGAATTGCACAAGAAAATAATCAACTTAAAACCCACTTACGCTTGTATTTTTTTAGCGAATCTGTTCTGATGATCCATGATTCGTATCTAATTTTGGATGAGATTGAGGTTTTCGGAGGTGGGTTTAAAGAGAGAGAGGGGAAATCGCGTGAAATGAGGGATTGGTTATTGATATGACGATTTCTTGACTGATTTAAAACACGTCCAATTACCAACATACCCTTACTATATTAAAAATCTCTAATTATATAACACAGATATTACGAAAATGCCATCCATTTGATCTAAGCCATTAAACACACTCATCTGATGGCCCAGATCGCTTCCAACACTTTCTAGGAAAAACACACTTTCCGCAAGATCCCCACTATATATATATAGGGTGAGGTTCTAGAGCGAACACTAGTGTATTTGTGAACTGAGTGAACAGATCATGCTTTTAATTTACATCATCAAATCGTAAAATACACTATTGTATTTTCATTATCAAACATTGACCATTAATTTACACTTGTGTATTAATAATCAAAGACTAAGATTACTTCTCTAGTGTTCACAATAAAGGGGGTTGTTCATAAATGAACTCAACCATATATATATAAGGTGGGGTTCGAGAGTGAACACTAGTGTATTTGTGAACTATATATATAAGGGGCCGCTAAAATGAAAAACCACCCCCAGTTAAGAGAACCATGAGAACCACTTTCCAATCATTGATCTTTAAAGATTGATGGATGAGATTAAAAGTTATAAAAACAATATTAAATTCTTTTTCTCTTATTATGTTTTTAATATTATAATGTCAAAAGGGCAGTTTAGTAAATTTACTTGTTTTGTCTTATTGTATATATTGTTTTTTATTACTTTTTTGTCTTATTAAATTAATTGTTTTTATAAAAATAAGATTTTTTAATTAAAAAACATTTTAAAATCTGTATTTTTTACAAAAAAACAATTTTTGTCAGATTTTTTTACAAAAAACGTTTTTACGAGCCGTTTTTACACGCCTTTTTTACGCGCCGTTTTACGCCCCGTATTTACGCGTCGTTTTATCACCCGGTTTTTTACGAGCCGTTTTTAAGCACCGTTTTTTACACCCCGTTTTTTACGTGCTGTTTTTTTTACGAGCCGTTTTTACGCCTCATTTTTTTCGCCCCATATTTAGGCGCCGTTTTTTTACACACACATTTTTAAACTTTTTTACGGTTTTAAACTTTCTTACAAAAAAACTTTTTAATAATTTTTTTTGTTACGAAAACATTTTAACAAAGAACAAAAATTTATACGAAATATTTTTACGCTTTTAACATTTTTTTTACAAACTTTTTTTTACACACATGTTTTTTTGAACTTTTTTACGTTTTTTTTACGAAAACGTTTTTTACGATTTTAAACTATTTTTTTACAAAAAAATTTTACAATTTTTTTTCATAAAAACGTTTTTTTTACAAAAGAAAAAAAT
>JARYGA010059818.1:0-23527 GCA_030545235.1 Helianthus tuberosus
CTAGCAACCTCTACTGTCAAAGATTTGCCTAGTTTCGTTCTAGACACTCGAAGCATTTGCTCAAAAGACAAAGACACGAAACTCTTATCGGCACCGGAATCGAAAAGAACAGATGCAGGCTGATTATTAATAAAGAACGTACCGTTCACCACATTATCGTCAGCCTGTGCCTCTTGGGCATTCATGTTAAAAACTCGGCCTCGAGCCAGAGCCTGATTCTGGTTCTGGTTCTGGTTCGCTAGCCTTGGGCACCGATTTCTATAGTGGGTCAGATCCCCACAATTGTAACAAGCACCCGGTGGGTATTGTGGTCGTGCAGCTTGACCCTGTTGTGGAGCAGGAGGCTGAGCAACTTGTTGAGCCGGGTTCTGAACCGCGGGATTCTGAGCAGACCGACAAACATTGGCAAGATGGCCTAATTTCCCACAGTTAGTACAGAAACGGCATGGAAGTTGCGGCTGGTGGTGACTGTTGCATCTATTGCATAAAGGTGCATTCCCTGTATAGGGTTTCTTTGCTGGAAACTGTGCGGGTTGGTTGGGAGCTGCCTGATTAGCTTGAGCAGTGATAGCAAAATTTTGGGAAGTCTTACGCTTCCTTGACCTTTTCGAAGAACCAGAGTTCTTTCCATTCAAGTTTTGACCTTTCTTGCTATCTTCCTTGTCAGCCGACTGCTTCTTGCCCTTGTCACCCTTCCGGTGTAACTTGTTCTTCCGGATCTGCGACTCAGTCAATGTCGCAGATAACTCGATCGCCTGACGAAGTGTGGCAGGGTTACTACCAGTGAGAATGTCTTGTACCGAGTCAGGTAGGCCATCGATGTATCTCTCGATAGCCTTGTCGAGTGGGGTGACCATTGTTGGGCAAAGCAGACTCAATTCTTCAAACCGATCAGTATAAGCCCTGTGCTCACCACTATCTTGCTTCAAATCATCAAATTCCTTCTCCAAAGCTCGCTGCTCATGGCGAGGACAGAATTCCCTCATCATAAGGGCTCGAAGTTCAGCCCATGTCTGTGCGAGAGCAACTTCTGCACCCCGGTCTCTCATAACCCCGTTCCACCATGTCAAAGCCCTCTTCTGAAATACACTCGAGGAGAACTCGACCTTGCGATTATCCGGACACTGCACATGGCGAAAAGTATTCTCTATGCTCTCGAACCACTGAAGAAGCCCAGTCGCTCCCTCAGAACCACTAAACTTGAGTGGTTTAGCCTGGTTAAAATCCTTGTATTTGCATGGAACATTGTTGTTGTTGTTGGCTTGATTCCATTGAGCAAAGAGATTTGGAAACTGAGCAGCCATCTGCTGCGCAATAATTTCTGCCAGCTCGGCAGTAGCTATCTGGTTCTCGCGTCGAGGAGGCATTCTAAAAGAGGAAAACATGTAAAGGAACGAGTGAGATGATTGGATGAAAAGAATGAGATGAAACAAAATCAACAAAAGCAAAGATGGTGGTCATTCGTCCGTATCACAAAGCAAACAAACGACACACAGTGACTAATCAAAGTAAATGGGTCAAAAATAATGTATAATGAAGACATGCTCGCCTATAAGTGAACACTCATCCCAAGAATTCCCAGGTAAGCACAACTGGTCTCGCGTCTGGTTGAGATGTATACGAAGTGCTTGCCTAGACAGAAAACCCAGAATACAGGCATTCACCCTTCCAGTTTGCACATGTTCACATTATTTAAAACCCAAAACGTTTGACGGGATTTTTTTTGAAAATTAGAAGGCACAAGGCCAAAAACCAATACTGAAAAGGGTTTAAAACCATATAACAGAGGGTTCAAAACCTTACAATTGAGGGTTCAAAACCTTGTAAAAATTTATTCAAAAACAGATGATTGTTTTTCAAAAATCGTTTCGGAAAAATTTTGGTTACTTGTTTTGTTAATCACCTAAGGATAGGTGATGTACATGTTTTAAGATCTAAACACAAGATAACTTGTGTTAGGTTCCTAGAAAAGTTATAGTCTAGGTCAAAGCATTACTAATAACCTAATTCCCTATAACCATTGGCTCTGATACCAACTCTTCTGTCACACCCCGACCGCGTATAACAACGAACCGCGGCGGAAACGCCGGGGAGTGATCGCGACAGAATTAATTGTTTCATAACCATGGCATACCAAGTTGTATTTTATTTATAAACAAAGGTGTTACATTGTTTCAAACAGGTAATTAAAGAGTTCAGATCATAATTAAACATAGTCTATCATCTTTTAAAGTCTCTAAGGCACAGGTCCGCCCTAGTATCATGATCAACATCCTATGGAAAAGCACCTGAAAACACATGTGAAAATAGGTACGTCAGCATAAAAATGCCTGTGAGATACATAGGTTTTGTGAAAATAGGATTCATGACTTGAGTTTAAGAAAATGTTTAATCATGAACCCCGTACTTTGCTTTGTCTTGTAAATCATTTGAAAACAATAAGGTCAGATGATATGTATAAGTAATGTTAGGTTAAATAAATAACCATGTAAAAATGTGTTTGTATAAGATAAGTTGTTTGTAAATCAATGTCTTGTGAAAAGTATGTTATTTGTATAAAATGTTATATGTATCAAACTGAAATGATTCAAATAACGCTACGCCATGTAATACCATACAAACACTTATATATAGGAAGTACCAGCGGCGTATCCACCATGCTTGTATCATATTACACACGCATCGTTAACTTAATCACTTAATCAAACCAAACCAACCAATGTAAGAAGTCTATGTTTAACCAATTTGTCAAATGTATTGAATAATATGTCAAAGTGTTTATGTCAAGATGTAAATCATGTCAAATGTCTATGTCAAATATCCATGTCAAATGTCTATGTCAAATATCCATGTCAAATGTCTATGTCAAATATCCATGTCAAATGTCTATGTCAAAATATCCACGTCAAATGTCTATGTCAAAATGTCATGTATGGCAAGTGAAATGTCTCAACTAAACCATATGCACAAAAACAAAGTATTGAAGTAAAACATGGTTTAAATCAACGCTATGTTTTGTGTAAATGCATGCAACTATTTAATATGAACATTTATGTGGTATTGTAAAAATGCATACATCCAAGCCTGGCGACTGTGGTGATAAACCCTTTAAACAAATTAAAGGTCTATCTGTCTTAATGTCAACGAATTCGGTCATTCCTTTCTGTCCCCTTACCCTGGGATGTCCGGAACGGGAGTTGTCAATTCCTATGGTACCACTACCTACTAACGAACGGCGTAGCTAATGTTAATGAATGTATTGTCCCATGTAAACAAAACAAATGTCATACCAAAATGTAAACATGTGAAAACAATGCACTAAGTATGTAATCAAATGAACATACATAGCGTGAAATGTCATGTAAAACGATGTACTAAGTAATGCACACAATGGGCACACCTAGCATGAAATGTCATGTAAAACAATGTACTAAGTAATGCACACAATGGGCACACCTAGCAGGAAATGTCATGTAAAACAATGTACTAAGTAATGCACACAATGGGCACACCTAGCAGGAAATGTCATGTAAAACAATGTACTAAGTAATGCACACAATGGGCACACCTAGCAGGAAATGTCATGTAAAACAATGTACTAAGTAATGCACACAATGGGCACACCTAGCAGGAAATGTCATGTAAAACAATGTACTAAGTAATGCACACAATGGGCACACCTAGCATAAGATGAAATGAAATCATGTACTATAATGTACTAACGAACATAGCATGTATATGATGTGAAAACAGGAAAGCATGAAAGTAACAAGTAGGCACATGTGTTCCACCCCAAAACAGTTTGGAAAACAGTAAAAGAGGGGTCTATGTACTCACTTGAGATTGCTCAGTTGTATAAAGATAACCACCAAGCAATGCAAGAGATCTCGGAATCAAACGGCACCTAATATAGGTAACTATGTTAATAAACCGGACCTATCTCGGAAGACTGGGTAGCATTAGGGTTTGTAAACCAAATGAGTGTAGGAACTCACGTGATATGGTTTAACAAAGCCTACATGCTAAATGAAACTTAACCTAAGTCTTATTGACCCATTATGATCCGTTTAGGTAGCTTACGCTACTTTAACGCATCGTGCGCGTGAAACGCGTTCGGACCGCCTAACTAGTCCTATGACAAGTATTATATGCCTAAACATGTTACATAATCAGTTACGTGACAAGAGTTTAGGTTACATAAGCTTAATTACCAATTATGTATGAAAAGGGTATTCTGGTAATTTACCTAAGGCATATAAACTACCTATCATACAACTACTTAAACGCCGTGACCATAAGGTATAACCTCGGAAGGTTATTCCCTACACTATGGTCACCTAATGTATTTGGTCGGATCCTAATGATCGACCAAACTGGGTCGGGTTCGAAGGTATAGGCGATTTATTAGATCGCCTACCCTACGACCCTAGACAACGTGGTAATCAGTAGGCATAGTCCCAAGGGACTATGACCATCGTGATTACAATCACGTTGCGAAGTTCTTACGAACTTCGCATTGACCATCACTGGTCAACGCTGAAAGTCAAACAAAGTTTGACTTTCTGACTCGGAAAGCAGTAAAAATAAGGAAAAGAACGAAAGAATACTTACGAAGGGTCCCCGAATGCTAATCGTGATCACAATAACTCAGGTATGGAACAATGGTTCCAACTTAGAGTCAAATAGATCAGATTCTTGTAAGTAATGAGGTTGGATGGCATGGGTATTTATAGTATTCGGGTAACCGTTAGGATCGTTTCATGGAAAAGAGGGCACGATCAAGGCCGTACACTTGTCGGAAAGTTATGGTGCCTCAAAATGCTCACCACCATAAGGAATCAACACTTGGCAAGGGGTTAGGGAGTGCAAAACAGCTGCAAACAGCTGTTAAATACACTTAATCTGGTCTGATAGTGGGAAGCGGCCCGCTTCAGGATCAGCCAAAGACAATGCGGGCCGCATGGCCCTTCTGATCTGCACATATGTTTGAAAAATGACAGTTTCAGTCCCTGCACGTGTTTAAGGCCATTTCCGACACTTCTAAGGCCCGTAAAGCCAACTTTAAGGCCCTAAAATGTTGCCTAAAAATTGTGGACATGAAACATGTTCAAAAATACGTCGGATGATGGTTCGTTTGGCCGTACGAACGCGATGTTCGCTTAATTACGACGAAATGCGCACAAGCGCGAAAAACGATCCAAATGACGCAACGAATGGATTTTTCTTAAGGCGAACACTAAAATATAATGTAGTCATGCTTACATAAATTTTTGGATGACCAGATGTATTCAGAACGTAAGTTATGCGCGAAAATGCAAACTTGTGCACTTTTTGACACTTTTAGTCCCTGAATGTTCCAAAAGTTTATTTTAGCACACCAAACCCCTCAAAGCCTATTTCTAAGCTATGCAAAGGATATTTAAGGTGTGTTTAACTTATGGTCATGTTCCGGAATGTTTGTTACAGTTCAAATTGACATACTTTCGCAGTTTGTCATATTTAGTCCCTGTAAGCGAATTAACTTGTTTTTGCCATACCAAAGCCTTCAAAACTTATTTCTAAGTTATGTAAAGGTTATTTAAGGTATGTTGAGTATATGTTGATGTTCCGGAGTATTTCTCGCATTAAACTGAGTACGTTTACGCACTAGTTTGCGTATAACTCTCCAGAAAGCGATGTAGAGTTTGAAATTACATAAAAGTCAAAACATGAAAAATGTATAACATAACAAAACAAACATTGGGATCAAATAACATTGTTTTATTGATAACAGAACTGTTCATAGTGATTACAAGCACAGTTGTTACAATTATAACAAGCACCCGGTGGGTAATATGGTCTTGCAGCTTGACCCTGTTGCTGAGCAACTTGTTGAGCCGAGTTCTGAACCGCGGGATTCTGAGCAGACCGACAAACATTGGCAAGATGGCCTGACTTCCCACAGTTAGTACAGAAACGGCATGGAAGTTGCGGCTGGTGGTGACTGTTGCATCTATTGCACAAAGGTGCATTCCCTGTATAGGGTTTCTTTGCTGGCGGCTGTGCGGGTTGGTTGGGAGCTGCCTGATTAGCTTGGGCAGTGATAGCAAAATTTTGGGAAGCCTTACGCTTCCTTGACCTCTTCGAAGAACCAGAGTTCTTTCCATTCAAGTTTTGACCTTTCTTGCTATCTTCCTTGTCAGCCGACTGCTTCTTGCCCTTGTCACCCTTCCTGTGTAGCTTTCCCTTTCTAATCTGCGACTCAGTCAATGTCGCTGATAACTCGATCGCCTGACGGAGTGTGGCAGGTTCACTACCAGTAAGAATGTCTTGTACCGAGTCAGGTAGGCCGTCGATGTATCTTTCGATAGCCTTGTCAAGTGGGGTAACCATAGTCGGGCAAAGCAAACTCAACTCTTCAAACCGATCAATATAAGCCCTGTGCTCACCACTATCTTGTTTCAAAACATCAAACTCTTTCTCCAACGCTCGCTGTTCATGACGAGGACAGAATTCCCTCATCATAAGGGCTCTAAGTTCAGCCCATGTCTGTGCGAGAGCAACTTCTGCACCTCGGTCTCTCATCACCCCATTCCACCATGTAAGAGCCCTCTTCTGAAAAACGCTCGAGGAGAACTCGACCTTGCGATTATCCGGGCACTGCACGTGGCGAAAAGTATTCTCAATGCTTTCGAACCACTGAAGAAGCCCAGTCGCTCCCTCAGAACCACTAAACTTGAGTGGTTTAGCCTGGTTAAAATCCTTGTATTTGCATGGAACATTGTTGTTGTTGTTGGCTTGGTTCCATTGAGCAAAGAGATTTGGGAATTGGGCAGCCATCTGCTGCGCAATAATTTCTGCCAGCTCGGCAGTTGCTATCTGGTTCTCGCGTCGAGGAGGCATTCTAAAAGAGGAAAACATGAAAGGAAACGAGTGAGATGATTGGATGAAGAGAATGAGATGAAACAAAATCAACAAAAGCAAAGATGGTGGTCATTCGTCCGTATCACAGAGCAAACAAACAACACACAGTGACTAATCAAAGTAAATGGGTCAAAAATAATGTATAATGAAGACATGCTCGCCTATAAGTGAACACTCATCCCAAGAATTCCCAGGTAAGCACAACTGGTCTCGCGTCTGATGAGATATATACGAAGTGCTTGCCTAGACAGAAAACCCAGAATACAGGCATTCACCCTTCCAGTTTGCACATGTTCACATTATTTAAAACCCAAAACGTTTGACGGGATTTTTGAAAATTAGAAGGCACAAGGCCAAAAACCAAACTTGAAAAGGGTTCAAAACCATATAACAGAGGGTTCAAAACCTTACAATTGAGGGTTCAAAACCTTGTAATAAATCATTCAAAAACAGATGATTGTTTTTCAAAAATCGATTCGGAAAATTTGGTTCTTGTTTTGATAATCACCTAAGGATAGGTGATGTACATGTTTTAAGATCTAAACACAAGATAACTTGTGTTAGGGTCCTAGAAAAGTTATAGTCTAGGTCAAAGCATTACTAATAACCTAATTCCCTATAACCATTGGCTCTGATACCAACTCTTCTGTCACACCCCGACCGCGTAAAACAACAAATCGCGGCGGAAACATCGGGGCGTGTTGCAACAGAATTAATTGTTTCATAACCATGGCATACAAAGTTGTATTTTATTTATCAACAAGGGTGTTACATTGTCTCAAAACAGTAAATTAAGAGTTCAGAACATAATTAAACATAGTCTATCTTCTTTTAAAGTCTCTAAGGCACAGGTCCGCCCTAGTATCATAATCAACGTCCTATGGAAAAGCACCTGAAAACACATGTGAAAATAGGTACGTCAGCATAAAAATGCCTGTGAGATACATAGGTTTTGTGAAAATAAGATTCATGACTTATGTTTGAGAAAATGTTTAGTCATGAACCTTGTTATTTACTTTGTCATGTAAATCATTTGAAAACAATAAGATCAGATGATATGTATAAGTAAATGTCAGGTTAAATAAATAACCATGTAAAAATGTGTTTGTATAAGATAAGTTGTTTGTAAATCAATGTCTTGTGAAAAGTATGTTATTTGTATAAAATGTTCTATGTCTCAAACTGAAATGATTCAAATAACGTTACGACATATAATACCATACAAACACTTATATATAGGAAGTACCAGCGGCGTATCCACCATGCTTGTATCATATTACACACGCATCGTTACTTAATCACTTAATCAAACCAAACCAACCAATGTAAGAAGTCTATGTTTAAACCAATTGTCAAAATGTATTGAATAATATGTCAAAGTGTTCATGTCAAGATGTAAATCATGTAGTGTGAAACAATTGTCAAACAAGTTATGTGTCAAATGTAAACCATGTCAAATGTCAATGTCAAATATCCATGTCAAATGTCTATGTCAAATATCCATGTCAAATGTCTATGTCAAATATCCATGTCAAATGTCTATGTATGGCAAGTGAAATGTCTCAACTAAACCATATGCACAAAAACAAAATGTTGAAGTAAAACATGGTTTAAATCAATCTTATGTCTTTGTGGAAAAATGCATGCAAATATTTAATATGAACATTTACGCGGTATTGTGAAAATGCATACATCCAAGCCTTGTGACTGTGGTGATAAACCCTTTAAACAAATTAAAGGTCTATCTGTCTTATATCATCGAATTCGGTCATTCCTTTCTGTCCCCTTTCCCTGGGATGTCCGGAACGGGAGTTGTCAATTCCTATGGTACCACTACCTACTAACGAACGGCATGATCGGTGTTAATGAATGTATTGTCCCATGTAAACAAACCAAATGTCATACCAAAATGTAAGCATGTGAAAATAATGCACTAAGTATGTAATCAAATGAACATACATAGCGTGAAATGTCATGTAAAACGATGTACTAAGTAATGCACACAATGGGCACACCTAGCATGAAATGTAATGTAAAACAATGTACTAAGTAATGCACACAATGGGCACACCTAGCATAAAATGTAATGTAAAACAATGTACTAAGTAATGCACACAATGGGCACACCTAGCATAAAATGTAATGTAAAACAATGTACTAAGTAATGCACACAATGGGCACACCTAGCATAAGATGTAATGAAATCATGTACTATAATGTACTAACGAACATAGCATGTATATGATGTGAAAACAGGAAAGCATGAAAGTAACAAGTAGGCACATGTGTTCCACCCCAAAACAGTTTGGAAAACAGTAAAAGAGGGGTCTATGTACTCACTTGAGATTGCTCAGATGTCTAAAGATAATCACCAAGCAACGCTAGAGATCTCGGAATCAAACGGCACCTAATATAGGTAACTATGTTAATAAACCGGACCTATCTCGGAAGATTGGGTAGCATTAGGGTTTGTAAACCAAATGAGTGTAGGAACTCACGTGATATGGTTTAACAAAGCCTACATACTAAATGAAACTTAACCTTAGTCTTATTGACCCATTATGATCCGTTTAGGTAGCTTATGCTACTTTAACGCATCGTGCGCGTGAAACGCGTTCGGACCGCCTAACTAGTCCTACGACAAGTGTTATATGCCTAAACATGTTACATAATCAGTTATGTGACAAAAGTTTAGGTTACATATGCTTAATTACCAATTATACATGAAAAGGGTATTCTGGTAATTTACCTAAGGCATATAAACTACCTATCATACAACTACTTAAACGATGTGACCATAGGGTATAACCTCGGAAGGTTAGTCCCTACCTACTATGGTCACCTAATATGTTTGGTCGGATCCTAATGATCGACCAAATGGGTCGGGTTCGAAGGTATAGGCGATTTATTAGATCGCCTACCTTACGACCCTAGACAACGTGGTAATCAGTAGGCATAGTCCCAAGGGACTATGACCATCGTGATTACAATCACTTTGCGAAGTTCAACCGAACTTCGCATTGACCATTACTGGTCAACGCTGAAAGTCAAACAAAGTTTGACTTTCTGACTCGAAAAGCAGTAAAATAAGGAAAAGAACGAAAGAATACTTACGAAGGGTCCCCGAATGCTAATCCCGATCCAAGAACTCAGGTATGAAACAATGGTTTCAACTTAGAGCTCTCAAATCAGAATTCTTGTGCTTTAAAACAATGAAAGGCATGGGGTATATATAGTTTTCGGTCCACCGTTGAGATCGTTTCTTGGAAAAGGGGAAATGATCTCGTCCGAACACTTGTCGGAAAGTTGTGGTGGCTCTTTGGCACTCACCATAGGGTGTTGACAAGTGTACTTGCCCTTTGGGGTGTTGAAAGATTGATTGGAATTGCAAAACACTGAATCTGGTCACTAAACTGATGTTTCTGCCCAGAGTAGGCAGTCGCGTAGCGCGACTGGTAAGGCTACATGCAGTGGCGCTACGCCACTGCCCCCTTGTTTCAGCAAACTTTCAAAATTGGCAGAAATGGTCCCTGCAGCCCGTTTAAGCGATTTTCGATGCGTTTGAACCCCGTTAACCTCATTTCAAGGCTCTAAAATGAAGTTAAGTATAGAGAACTCAAAACATGCTCAAAAATATCTAGGATGTCGGTTCATTTGGCCGTACGATCGCGATGTTCGCTTAATTACGACGGAATGCGCATAAGCGCGAAAAACGATCCAAATGACGCGACGAATGGATTTTTCTTATGGCGAACACTAAAATAAAATATAGTCATGCTTACATAAATTTTTGGATGTCCGGATGTATTCAGAACGTAAGTTATGCGCGAAAATGCAAACTTGTGCACTTTTTGACACTTTTAGTCCCTGAATGACCCAAAAGTTTATTTTAGCACACCGAACCCCTCAAAGCCTATTTCTAAGCTATGTAAAGGATATTTAAGGTGTGTTTAACTTATGGTTATGTTCCGGAATGTTCGTTACAGTTCAGATTGGCATACTTTCGCAGTTTGTCAAGTTTAGTCCCTGTAAACGAATTAACTTGTTTTTGCCATACCAAAGCCTTCAAAACTTCTTTCTAAGTTATGTAAAGGTTATTTAAGGTATGTTGAGTATATGTTGATGTTCCGGAGTATTTGTCGCGTTAAACTGAGTACGTTTTCGCACCAGTTTGCGTATAACTCTCCAGAAATTGATATAGAGTTTGGAATTGGATAAAAGTCAAAACATGAAAAATGTAAAACATAACAAAATAAACATTGGGATCAAATAACATTGTTTTATTGATAATAGAACTGTTCATAGGGATTACAAGCACAGTTGTTACAGATAAAACTATAAAAACAAATACCGGTACAAGCTTCGATATTCAATGCCGGTGCTGATATTGTTCGGTTGGAATCGGTTCGTTTCATTACAATACCAATACGACATTAAAAGATATCGACAGGCTTTTTACATTGGTAAAAACGATAAAAACAAATACCGGTACAAGCTTCAATATCCAATGCTAGTGACGATGTTGTTCGGTTGGAATCGGTTCGGTTCGTGAAAATATCGGTATGACACCGACACTTCTACAACTTACGATACCAAAAAACACAGTTCATCAGTTTTGAGCAAAATTTAAATTTGAACGTAGATAAAAATAAACATATCATAATGACATATTTGAAATTTTATAAAACATATCATGTTAAAAGTTATAACTGGAAACAAAACACAATAAAAGGTATAATTTAAAAATTGTATTTTAGTGTTCATCAAAACTTACAATTCATATGTATAATAGACGACATCCTCAAAATCATACATTAATTGACTTTAAAGATATAAATAACAATTTAATGGAATTTCTAACAAAACAATAATGTGATCAAATTAATTTAAGAGTTAATTAGACAGATGGACCCTATGATTTATAGTTAGTACTAACTTTTTTTAATAGGTTTAGGTTTTATGGTTTTAATTTTGTAACACCGTTGGGTACTAACACTAAAAATAGTTAATTTTATTAATATAATGACTAAAATACCCTTCCATTTTTTTTTAATTTTATCAAGATAACACATTTGGGTACTAACACCTAATTTTATTTAAGTTTAAATTAATTTTACAAAATCTATTTTTTTTATTTTCATCTTTTTATTATATCTCTTAATTAACATAAAATCTTTTTATTTTTTATTTTCATCCTTTTATTAAATTTCTTATTTAACATAAAATTTACTAGTTACATCAGTATTTTTTTAAATAGATTTTTTAAATAAAATCTAGTAGCTATATAGTTTTATGTAAATTAAATATTTTACTCGTTTTAAATAATGTAAACCTTACTCGTTTTCAATTTTGGATAGATATGATAGATAATAATAAATATCTTTAATGTAAATTCAAAAATACACATGTATAAAGATGTTAGTTTTAAATAATGTAAACCTTACTCGTTTTCAATTTTGGATTCAACTAACATGTATCGAGTAAACTTTTCAACTGTGTATTTAATTTTTTAGAACAAAATTGTACAAATAATTAGTTTTATATTTTTTTTTGTATTTTATATCTCAGTGATCAATATAATAAATTGAGTTAATTACATAGTTAGTCTCTGTAATTTGCACAAAATAACATATTTAGGTACTAATAATTTAAAATCACCTTTTAGGGTGTTAACTTTTCATTTTGTAACGTTTGGAGGTATTGACTTCTAGGGTATTAACATATTTAGTCCATGTGGTTTGCACAAAATAAATACTTAGGTACTAATAGTTTAACAAACAATTAACGTTAATACCTCCAAACGTTACAAAATGAAAAGTTAATACCATAGAAGGTGATTTTAAAATATTAGTACCTAAGTACGTTATTTTGTGCAAACCACAGGGACTAACTATGTAATTACTCTAATAAATATAGAAACTATATAAGTTCTAAAATAGTAAAATGTAAATGAACAAAAAAAATACTGGTGTAACTAGTAGATTTTATGTTAAATAAGAAATTTAATAAAAAGATGAAAATAAAAAAAAATAAATAGATTTTATATTAATTAAGAGATATAATAAAAAGATGAAAACAAAAAAAAATATATATTTTGTAAAATTGATTTAAACTTAAATAAAATTAGGTGTTAGTACTAAAAAATGTTACATTGATAAAATTAAAAAAAAATGAAAGGGTATTATAGTCATTATATTGATAAAATTAACTAATTTTGGTGTTAGAACCCAAAGATGTTACAAAATTGAAACCAGAAAACCTAAAGCTGTTAAAAAAATTTAGTATCTAAAGGTGAAACTAGCTATAAAACATAAGATCTACTATGTAATTAACTCTTAATTTAAAACAAATCAAAAGTCCACTAAAATATGTTAAGTCCAAAAGATTAATTGAAAATAAGCTAATAATTAAAACATCGCCCAAATAACATTCGTTTTAACACGAGCCCGTACTTCCGCGTCACCTAACTCGATTAGGTACTGATGTTATTATCACGATCCACAAGTTAATTCAATACCCTAAAATCCGTTGATAGCACTAAAATTACCAACAATACTCTCGTTTAGGCTCATTATCTAAGAGATTCTAGTATATGAAGCTTGAGTTCTTGCTCATTCACCAAAAAAACATAAATTAAAAATCGAACTCTCTTCAGCTTCGTTTGATTCTAGCAGCTCGAAATGTTTACACCTCTTACAAGAACTTCAAAGTGGCCATAGCTTCGTTTGATTCTAGCAGCTCGAAATGTTTACACCTCTTACAAGAACTTCAAAGTGGCCATACAACTTACAATTCTGTCACCATGCTCTTTAAATTTAGATATTAAGAAACTAATATCTATGTCTCATATTAAGGCCATGGGGTATGGGGCTTGGGTTGGGGGAAAACGCCCAAGGCACCACCCCGGGTGGGCATGGGTTGGGGCGTGGCCCTTGGGGCTTGGCTTTCAAGCCGGGCGGGGGGCGGGGGAAGCGAGCTGACATGGCGGACTGTGTATGGCCAAAAGAAAAGAGCCATTGGGCTAGCCGTTGGCCAACGGCTATATTAAAAAAAAAATTAATTTTTTCTTCCATTTTTTCACTATAAAACTCACATTTTTCTTCCATTTTTTACCATATTCAACCACATATTCTATACATATTCAATTCTCCTTCTACAAAACGAAAAAATGCATCCTTACAACCGTCCTTTTGACCCGAGCAACCCGTATGGATTCCAAGAAAATAATCCTAGCCCACCACCCACTCGTCCAATAGCTCGTCCATTTTTTATACACTCTCCTATGCCCGACATGGCGGGTTATGCATCGTATATCGGGAATCGTGTGTTTACTAACTTCCCACACACCGACGATTCGATACCTACCCCGTTTTCACAATCGCCCATCGACCTTTCACCAACCTCCATCGACCTTTCACAAAACGGATCCGTTCCCGAAACTCAACCACCCAATGATGGTCCTTCCGCATCGAAACCCATCAAAAAGAGAAGTCATAAGAAAAAAACCGAGGAGGATAAAGTAGTTGAAACCGCCAAACGAAAACAACAAAAATGGGTCGTTGCTGAAGAAGTTGCATTGGCGAGGGCTTGGTTTGAACAATCTCAACATTCAACTTTAGGTATTATTAACCTTTGTTTTTATTAATGGTTATTTTTTATATAAGTTTGTAATATATTAATTTTTTTTATTAAAATAGGAAATTCGTAACATCGAACCGCCCTGTGGGAATCAGTTAGTAGACTATTCCATGAAGAAATGGGTATGGAGACTTATCGTGAAAACGATGGCTTATCCTCAAAGTGGAGCGAGATAAGCACCCAACTTACAAAATTTAGTGGTTTTTTAAATAAAGCAAAGCAAAACCCTAAAAGTGGTGAAAACCAAGCCGACATTTTGACAAATGCAGTGGTCACATTCAAATCAAATGTGAAGACCGACTTCCGTTTCATGCATTGTTGGGAGATTTGTAAGTTCCATCCAAAGTGGGCGACTATCCCCATTGGTAGCGAAACTAACTCGTCTTCCAAAAGGTCAAGGGCCTCGTCCCAAGCCCAATCTGATGCACGAGATCAAGAGTTTGAGGACCCTTTGGATGATTCGCCAAGCCCAAACCGGCCTGAGTATGGAAGAAATGTCTCAAGAAGGCGTGCTCAAAAATCTAGATCTGATACGGCATCGCCTTCAGCTGGGAGTTCTGGCTCGCGTAGGGGAATATACAACGAGCAGTTGGATGACATTTCATGCAAGTTGGATACATTCAACGTATTCCAACAACAAAGGGCCGAAATACGAAGGAGCAAAGAAGCTAGAGATGCCGCTAGAGATGCCCAGAAACAAAAACGGGATGATTTGAAATTTCTATCCCAGCCCATTGATCACATACAGGGTGACGAGTTACAAATAGTCTTGGCGTTGAGAGAAGAGATAAAAAACAAATATAAAAGTTAGGAATTTTTTTTTTTGTAATTTTCTTTATTTAAAAATATTACAAAAAATAAATTTGTTGTTTTAAATAACATTGAAATAGCCCAGCGGGTCAGCCCAGCGAAACCCACCAAACCCACGCCCCAAACCCCCACCCCACCATACCGTGTTGAATGTGGGTTTAGCCCATGTCTGCCATCCATTCCACGTGTCAACCAATGCTCAACCCATACCCCAACCCAAGCCCCACCATACCCCACGGTCTAACACATGGCCTAAAATCTTTTTGAAGTATGTTTATAATGTAAAAATGTAAAAATATAAAAATTCAAGTTTTATCGGATCTTTTTAACAATGAAATTGGATTATTCGAAGAGAAAAGAAAAATGGCTTTTTTTCTTATTAGAAAACACATGGACCCACCAGCATGTGACCAAGTTAATAAGTATTTTTAATGGTTAAAAGTGAAATTCGAAATTACAATGCTTGATTTTCTATATTCCGTGGATCTAAATACATCTTCAAAATTAAGATCGCAAAACCCATAACATATATAAATGCTATTGGTTTGTTGACCTTTGGTTAGATCCTAATCTAATTAATACAAAGTTAAATAAAACCCTAATCTCTTTCCAAGTTCGTGAAGAAGAAGAAGAAGAAAGAATTGCATGCATGAAAAAAGTACCTAAAACCCTCAAATTGTATTCAACTTTTTATGAATCATTCATTCCAAGCAGTAAAGTTGGGAGCAACCACCAAGTTGGCAGTTCGTGGTGGCAGCGTTGGTATAGCGGTTGGCACCCAACCACCATAACCGGATCCTTGGTGATGGTAGTACAAGCTTCCATCACCATGTTGAGACGAATCAGTGTTTGTAGTCATATAACCACTACCGGTGCCACCATATCCCATCACCAGATCATCACCGCCTCCTCCTCCGCTGCTATAACTATGTTCCATTGAAGACGAATCCAAGCTCATGAGATTGTGAAGGACAGAAGAATTTGGTGATGGTTGAAAGAACTGATGAAGATCTTGGAAGCTTTGACCATCTGGCTGTTGTTCTTGTTTGCACCATAACCGTTGTTGGTTCGAGGTATTATAGTGTTGTGGGTATTGCATGCTAAATGGTTGGGTTTGAGCTTGAGCCATGGCTTGGTGGTGCTGGTAATCGATGGAGCTCGGCCATGTCATGGTGGCATAGCCTTCATGGGTGGTCAAGTGGTCATCTTTAGCAGCCCTGAGTAACTCGGTGGCTGCTGCTTTTTCTGCATCTTTGAGACGTTTGGCCGCACCACCTATCGGTAAGGTGGTGCTCTCAAGTATGCATTTCACATCATATCTGTTGATTTCAAAGTTTGTGACTGCATTCAATCCGCGAAATTTGATCGCGGCTATGTCATACGCCTCGGCCGCTTCTTCTTGTGTTCCTATAAATATAGAGTTGAACAGGAGCAATATTAAAACTTGTTAAATGGACATGTTTAACTAAAAGTGCCAAAGTAGACAACTCCAGCCAAGAGTGGTCAAAAGAGTTCGCCACTCATTTGAATTTGTTGGACTTTGTAATACAAAATATAAGTTTTTCTAAGAAACATATGAGGTGGACCATCTCGTTCTAACTGGTAAACAAGTTGACTATACAATGACTCCTACTAAAAACTCCTAATTTTACCACGAATAATTATCAAACTCGATTTAAAAAAAAAACATTCATTTGACTAGAAAAAGTTCGGTTACCCACAAACATCTGGAATAAGATTACAACAATTGTATTAATAAAACAATTGTTTATAGTTGTTAACATTCTAAATAAGATTACAACAATTGTATTAATGAAACAAAAGTAAATTTTTATATAAATTAGAAATATAGAATTTTGACATGTTTAATTTATTAGACTTTCATCATTTTTTACATAATATAGCTTATTATACTTGAATTTAGTTAACTCTTGTTTATATAATATAGCTTATTATATTTGAATTTAGTCAACTCTTGTTTATAGATAATAATTAGAGTAAAATGCACGGATAGTCCCTGTGGTTTGGTAAAATAACACCTATAGTCCCTAACTTTTGGAAATTACACCGGTGGTTCCTGTAGTTTGACAGTTTGTTACTCGGATAGTCCCTGGAGTGGATGTCCGTTAGTTTTTACCGTTAACTCCATGTAAAAATGACTAAAATACCCTTAACATATTAAATTAAAACACTAAAAAATGACTGGAGTGCATATCCGTACAAGTCAGCATACTATAATCATCAACATGTATTATAAGCAGCTCCAGAACAATCTACACCCTTCATTTACAAGTCAACCAATCCACCATTTCCACCTTCATGTTCACCACCGCATCTCCACCATGATCAACCACCACCACCACCTCCTCCTCCTCACCACCCTCCTCCTCCTATCCCCACTGTCCTCCGCCGTCGACTTTCTCTTCAACTCCTTCAACTCCACCTCCATCTCCCTCTACGGCAACGTCACCATCCAATCCACCACTCTTACCCTCACCACCTCCACCAGCATCAACATCTCTGCCACTGTAACTCCCTCCTCCATCCCAGAAAAGGTCGATCAGAGAGAGAGAGAGAGAGACAGAAATGGTCCCTGAAAAGGTCCCTGAAAAGGTCACTGACCACCACTTGACTCCGCCACTGCAATTCCTCCATCTCCGCCACTGTAACTCACTCACCACCACTGCAACTCCGCCACTGCAACTCCCTCCTCCATCAACATCAGTCGATTAAGGTACATATCGCCTCTTAGGGTTTTGAGTTTTGAGTTGAATTTGTAGATTTAGAACCAATTTAGGGTTTTATTTGTTGGGTTTTGATGATGGTTATTGATGAAGGTGGTGGCAACGATAGGTGCGTTGACGGCGGAGAAAGATGATGATGGTGGTGGTTCAGATGGTGGCTGTGGTGACTGTGGTGGTTCCGATGGTAGCTGTTGGTGGCTGCTGGCTGGTTTGGTCAATTGATTTATTTGTTTTGTTATTTAAAAATAGTCTTTTAATGTGTTTTAATTTAATGCCGAGGGCATTTTGGTCATTTTACATGGTGTTAACGGTGAAAACTAACGGACATCCACTCCAGGGACTATCCGAGTAACAAATTATCAAACCACAGGGACTACCGGCGTAATTTCCAAAAGTTGGGGACTATAAGTGTTATTTTACCAAACCACAGGGACTATCCGTGCATTTTACTCTAATAATTAAGTCACAATTATACTTTATATTAATTTATAATTCTAAAATAAGAAAAAAAATATACCAAAAGTTCCCAAATAAAGATCTTTGTTCCCTGCAACTCTCCCAATTCTTGCTTGCCATCTTCCATGTTGATGGTGCCTGCATATATTTCAAATATCGTTACAATCAATGCTTTTATTTTTAAGATATCAGTCTTCAAATGAATGATGTTTTCTTGCATAGAAACAAATAAACTGATCATCAAATAGATACCCTTCAACATTATGATTCTATTATTTATTGAATCTATTTTTCAATAAAATCTTCCAAAGTATATTTTGCAAGACTCTGACTCATGTGGGTAAATAGCATGTGCAAACTGGTTTCGTTTGGTCCCATTTAATCACCAACATTAATAAAACTATTTATAGCATGCAAATGGTATCCAAAATGGGATCTTTCTAATAAATAAATAATATCTAAAGATGATAAAATATAAACATAAAATATATAGGATGTAAGTGTCGTAGTGAATATTGTACCTTGTCACACCTCTATAGATGGAAGCACCTCGTGAAAAACCGCTACTTTTCCTATATAAAATCACAAAATATTTTTTATGAGAATTTGTATATATACAATTATACACACGTAAAACATATATATATTAGTAAATATATTTCATAAATGTACCTTCTAAGAGAGGCAACATATTCTTGTCTCGTCAAGTTCTTCATCTCCTCGATCTCCGTCTCGTAGTTACTAATCTACATATGTTTACAGTTTCACCAACTTATTTCATATAAAAAATAACAAATCATATACAATTTCAATACTAGATTTCTAGTTCGTGTTGTTGTCATCTATAAATCAAAAATCAATTTCAAAAGGCTTACCGGCAATGTTATAGAAGGCGCTAACGGTAAGGTACCGTCTAGTGATTAATCGAGATTAATAGGGATTAATCAGAATTAATTGGATTGGACTTTTGATGCATATTTTTACAAAATTATATAAATATATAGTTAACTTTATACTTTTTATATACAAATTTACAAGTTTGGGAACCATATGTAAAGTTGTGAAAGATAGAGGGGGTTAAAAGTTAAAATACCCAAACTTAATTAAACCTAACCCACCATCTCTTTCATTACACCATTTGTTTCATTACACGGCACAAAAGAAAGATGCCGCAGCCTCAATTTTGTTTCCAATTTGGTTCCAAATGAGGTAAGAACTCATTCCATTAGACCGATTCAGTCCAATTTTGACTGATTTTCTCTGATTTTGACCGATTTTGACCACTGCCGCCTAGTTTGACTGATTTGTCAAAATCCAGGCGGCAGACCTCCGATGACCGTTTAATCTCCGCCTAGACGCGATTTCTGCAACACCGCTTACCGGAAAATTTGTAGTGGTCGTGGTGCCCCAATATTTTAGCGCCGCTAGATCGTATGCTCTTGCTGCTTTGTCCTCCTTATCATAGCCACCTATGATAACATAACATCGATGTAAGCATGTTAAGTAATATATACAAGAGGCTAAAAGTAGAGGGTACACTTTATGTTAAATAAAATAAAATAAAATAAAATAAGCATTATGCACAAAAAATAGAAAAAAAAACACCTTTTTCATGTAATTATACTTACCCAAATAAACTACAAGAATATTGAACAATATCCCAGTTGAATCATTTATTAATCCATGCAAGAAAAACAAGGTAGGTTAGTGGAAGGAATATATCGACTTATTAATTTAATTAATAATTATTAAATACACTTTATTTAACTCATTACCTTGTCTTCCTTTACGAACTTGTCCTTCTCGTCTGCAACTATTATCCCATAAATGAGCTTCGTATCTTCCCGTCCATCTGTGTCTGCACTACCCAAAATATATTTTACATATGAAAATAAAAAATAAAATGGTTTTTAATAAAACAAAGGTAGAAAAAAAAGTCATAAAACATTTTCTCTATCTCAAAGGCCGTAGTGATATCTGTGAATTTTTTTTCTAGATCGGCTAGTGAATATATATATATATATATATAGGACAAAGATCCGTTAGGAACCACCCTTTATTGCGATAACCAATGTGAACACAACAAAAAATGCCTAAAAATAGCTAAAAAACACAATTTTTTTTAATATTTTTTATTAAAAAATCGCTACTTTTAGTAGTAAAAAAAATTATCTTTTTTTTAATTTTTTTTTTTGCTACTAAAAGTATCGATTTTAACATAAAAAATATTAAAAAAAAAAATTTTTTAGATTTTTTTTTTGGGGGGGTAGGTTTTTTTAGCTATTTTAGATTGTCTTCACATTGGCTCTCGCGGTTCTCGAAATAAAGGTGGTTCTCGCATGAATTTATATATATATATAAAAGAAAACTACCTTGTAACACCACGGTAAATAGAAGTTCTTTGTCCAAATGTATCAATGGATTTCCTGGGCACGGCAGCAGCGTTTTCACTATCTACGGTGGTTGCCACCTCCATTTGCTGGCGTTTATTATCATCTCCACCGGTGCCCATCGAAAGTGAAAGCTCATTGGTTCTAGCACCACCGGAAAACACACTCAGTGCGGCGGTTTCTTGAGGTCCGGTGGCGGCGTTTTGATTAGATGGAGTTGGGTTGTTTCTGAGCCAGTTTTTTATCATGGAAAGACCAATGCTACTAGTGGCGGTGTTTGAGTTTCCTCTGGTGGTGGTGACCTCCGGCGGAAGTTGGTACATGTAGCTTCCGGTGTTACCAATATTTAGAAAGTTTTCAAACTTTGGTGGTTGGATTTCATTGCATGAACCACCACCAGACATCAACATGGACAACTCTGAACTCCCGCCCTTCATGTTCCAATCTGTAAATTTATTCAAAAACAAAGAGCCAAAAAGGATAATATTAGTATATCAAGATACTTGCATCACTTTATAGTTAAAATATGCTTTGGCTTCCCTCCTTCCTTCCATCTTGTTTTTCGAAAACATGTTACTTTTTTTGGGGTTTACAAAGATGAACTTGGGTCTCATATTGTTCTAAGTTGATTGCAACAAAACAAGGTCTCATATTGTTCTAAGTTTTTTTTTTTTTTAGGTAACAAACACTATTTCATTCCAATAATTTGGGCAAATTACATAAGGATAGCAGGTAGACGAGCAACAAACTGCGCCGCCATCCCTTTCTGAATAGAAAACCCTAATCTACTAAAAACAAAGCCTCGCCCTGAGGGGTCGAAAAGTTCTAAGTTGATTGCAACAAAACAAAACATTATTTTTGTATGATCAAAATACAATGGGAATCATACTTTTAGTGACTAAAATGGAACAAAAATTACACTGTTGGAATAAAAATAAGAACCAAAACAGGTTTAAAGACCAAAATGATTGATCAAAGCGAAGTGAAGCAATGAGTTACCTAAATATGCTTTCGCTTCAGTTTAATTTACCAAAAAATATTTTCTGGGTTCACAAAGATGAATTTGGGTCTCATAGTATATGCACCAAACTAATAGATTTTGTTTTTTAAGACCAAAATAGGACAGAAAAATACTTTTAGTGTCTAAAAGTAAAGCAAAAAATCAGAACAGAAAGATGTTTATGAATGAATGAAGTAATAATTAGTTATTTATCATCAAGAAAAAACCTGCTATTTGTTTTTTTTTATATGCATCTTAATTAAAGAAGCAAATCAAACTAACCATGGTGGGGTTCGAGTAAACCAAACGGAGGAGGAAGGTTGAGAGAAGGTATGGAGGAGTGAACAGCGTTAGAGCCCAAATCAAAACACTCTCCGGTGCCGGAGATGCTATCCGAGTTGAAGTTATCAACCATAGGTGACCGTGAATCCACCATTTGTTGCTGATCTTGAGGTGAGAGTGAGAAACCTAACCAGTTGTTCATGAGTAAAAATGTGTCTTTGTGTTGGTATTTAATAGGGGGACGATGAGTTCATGCACATGGATGTATGGATGATCAGAAGATGAATGCTTGAGGGTTGAATGAAGGGATATATGAAAGAGAAAAATCAATTGCAACACACCTTGTTCATACTATATACTCGTTCATTTTGTTGTTTAGAGTACCTAGATGCAATGTATAAGCATTTTATTTTAATTAATATAGACAAAATAGGTATGAACAAAATTAAAGGTGTTAATTTTACATAATGGTTATTATTAATGAGTAAAAAAGTAAACGACAATATGGAAATTACCAACATATAAGTTAAATTTACATACTTTTATACAATCTAGAAAAAATATTTGTATTTTGTTGGACGGTGTGTAGCAAGAGAGATGAGATATTAGTCAAAGTATCTAAAACGTATTTTAATAAAACGGTAAATACGATAACTTCAACCTAGCTATTGTAGTATATTAATGCTTTTATACTGGTAAAAAAAATTCAAAATATAAAAAATCCATGAGGCTTTTTTTTTTTTTAACGGCCAACTAAATCACTAAATAAGCATTCTGGAATGTCCTCAATCGAACAAATGCATCATCTCCTCCATAACGGGCTGAGTTGGATGCATACCTGAGCCACCAAGCTACCAGTTCCGGGGAAAACCCGCCGTCCGAAGGCCCACAGCGGTAAAACCCGGTTCGGCTCAGTTTCGAACTGGCGATCTCCAGAGATGCCTAGTTCTAAACTTCATTGCCACCACCAATATCCTTAAAAGTGATGCTAGTGAGAGTTGAACTTCTGACCTCAAAAAGAGAAACCAAATAACTAACTACTATACCAACTTACGAGGACAAAAAATTCATGAGGCTAATTTTGTTATATTAAAGTTTATAAACTTGTGGTAAATGTGAAAATTTTCTAAACAATAACTTGTCATCCTGAATTGCCTAGTGGAGATGGATATGATCGGGTGAGTCCGCTGATGGCACGATGATACTCCAGTGGTCCGTCAGTGATCCAAATTTACCGTTAAAAAAAAAAATAACTTGTCATCTATTGAATTGGCATGATATATTTCCTTACGCCAAAAATGTAT
>JARYGA010059818.1:23727-48273 GCA_030545235.1 Helianthus tuberosus
ATTAACTTAAAAAGTTTAGTTTACTAGTATATTATTTATAAACTCAGTTTATAAATAATAAACTTCAAATTAAAACAAAAGACATTAGTTTAAATTATTTTAGTCAAATATAATTAATTAAAAAATATTCTCTCTAGTTATTAAAGGGCATTTTAGTCATTTTAGCAAGAATTAACAAAAAAAGTTAACAAGCTTTGCCTATAGTACTCAACATTGTGACAATATTTGGCCTTAGTACTCAACATTGTGATAAATTAGAACATGAATACCTGATTTTACAACAAAAAACTATTAGTACCCGACGTTGAAATTTGGCAAAATCCACAAGGACTAACGGTGTAATTTTTTCTTATTTTTTTACAAATTATATAATTATGTCATTTTTATTATACAAAACCGTGTAATACACGAGTTTATAACCTAGTAGTATATTATATAGTAGTATACATAACTCGTATCTGGGGGTGAGATAAGACTTTGGACCAATAGGTCCTGGGTTCGATTCTCACAAGGGGGTTTTTCCCATATTTATTGGGTTTCCTCCTGAATTGGTGTATAGGCATTATGCCTAGTGGAGATGGATTTGATCGGGTGGTTCCGCTGGTGGCACGATGATACTTCAATGGTCCGTCAGTGATCCAAATTTGCCGTTCAAAAAAAAAATACATAACTCGTTACCATTTTGAAGTATTCAAAATATACGATGAAGTGTCATCATACATTTTTGGCGTAAGGAAATATATCATGCCAATTCAATAGATGACAAGTTATTTTTTTTTTTAACGGTAAATTTGGATCACTGACGGACCACTGGAGTATCATCGTGCCATCAGCGGACTCACCCGATCATATCCATCTCCACTAGGCAATTCAGGATGACAAGTTATTGTTTAGAAAATTTTCACATTTACCACAAGTTTATAAACTTTAATATAACAAAATTAGCCTCATGAATTTTTTGTCCTCGTAAGTTGGTATAGTAGTTAGTTATTTGGTTTCTCTTTTTGAGGTCAGAAGTTCAACTCTCACTAGCATCACTTTTAAGGATATTGGTGGTGGCAATGAAGTTTAGAACTAGGCATCTCTGGAGATCGCCAGTTCGAAACTGAGCCGAACCGGGTTTTACCGCTGTGGGCCTTCGGACGGCGGGTTTTCCCCGGAACTGGTAGCTTGGTGGCTCAGGTATGCATCCAACTCAGCCCGTTATGGAGGAGATGATGCATTTGTTCGATTGAGGACATTCCAGAATGCTTATTTAGTGATTTAGTTGGCCGTTAAAAAAAAAAAAAGCCTCATGGATTTTTTATATTTTGAATTTTTTTTACCAGTATAAAAGCATTAATATACTACAATAGCTAGGTTGAAGTTATCGTATTTACCGTTTTATTAAAATACGTTTTAGATACTTTGACTAATATCTCATCTCTCTTGCTACACACCGTCCAACAAAATACAAATATTTTTTCTAGATTGTATAAAAGTATGTAAATTTAACTTATATGTTGGTAATTTCCATATTGTCGTTTACTTTTTTACTCATTAATAATAACCATTATGTAAAATTAACACCTTTAATTTTGTTCATACCTATTTTGTCTATATTAATTAAAATAAAATGCTTATACATTGCATCTAGGTACTCTAAACAACAAAATGAACGAGTATATAGTATGAACAAGGTGTGTTGCAATTGATTTTTCTCTTTCATATATCCCTTCATTCAACCCTCAAGCATTCATCTTCTGATCATCCATACATCCATGTGCATGAACTCATCGTCCCCCTATTAAATACCAACACAAAGACACATTTTTACTCATGAACAACTGGTTAGGTTTCTCACTCTCACCTCAAGATCAGCAACAAATGGTGGATTCACGGTCACCTATGGTTGATAACTTCAACTCGGATAGCATCTCCGGCACCGGAGAGTGTTTTGATTTGGGCTCTAACGCTGTTCACTCCTCCATACCTTCTCTCAACCTTCCTCCTCCGTTTGGTTTACTCGAACCCCACCATGGTTAGTTTGATTTGCTTCTTTAATTAAGATGCATATAAAAAAAAACAAATAGCAGGTTTTTTCTTGATGATAAATAACTAATTATTACTTCATTCATTCATAAACATCTTTCTGTTCTGATTTTTTGCTTTACTTTTAGACACTAAAAGTATTTTTCTGTCCTATTTTGGTCTTAAAAAACAAAATCTATTAGTTTGGTGCATATACTATGAGACCCAAATTCATCTTTGTGAACCCAGAAAATATTTTTTGGTAAATTAAACTGAAGCGAAAGCATATTTAGGTAACTCATTGCTTCACTTCGCTTTGATCAATCATTTTGGTCTTTAAACCTGTTTTGGTTCTTATTTTTATTCCAACAGTGTAATTTTTGTTCCATTTTAGTCGCTAAAAGTATGATTCCCATTGTATTTTGATCATACAAAAATAATGTTTTGTTTTGTTTTGTTTTGTTGCAATCAACTTAGAACTTTTCGACCCCTCAGGGCGAGGCTTTGTTTTTAGTAGATTAGGGTTTTCTATTCAGAAAGGGATGGCGGCGCAGTTTGTTGCTCGTCTACCTGCTATCCTTATGTAATTTGCCCAAATTATTGGAATGAAATAGTGTTTGTTACCTAAAAAAAAAAAAAACTTAGAACAATATGAGACCTTGTTTTGTTGCAATCAACTTAGAACAATATGAGACCCAAGTTCATCTTTGTAAACCCCAAAAAAAGTAACATGTTTTCGAAAAACAAGATGGAAGGAAGGAGGGAAGCCAAAGCATATTTTAACTATAAAGTGATGCAAGTATCTTGATATACTAATATTATCCTTTTTGGCTCTTTGTTTTTGAATAAATTTACAGATTGGAACATGAAGGGCGGGAGTTCAGAGTTGTCCATGTTGATGTCTGGTGGTGGTTCATGCAATGAAATCCAACCACCAAAGTTTGAAAACTTTCTAAATATTGGTAACACCGGAAGCTACATGTACCAACTTCCGCCGGAGGTCACCACCACCAGAGGAAACTCAAACACCGCCACTAGTAGCATTGGTCTTTCCATGATAAAAAACTGGCTCAGAAACAACCCAACTCCATCTAATCAAAACGCCGCCACCGGACCTCAAGAAACCGCCGCACTGAGTGTGTTTTCCGGTGGTGCTAGAACCAATGAGCTTTCACTTTCGATGGGCACCGGTGGAGATGATAATAAACGCCAGCAAATGGAGGTGGCAACCACCGTAGATAGTGAAAACGCTGCTGCCGTGCCCAGGAAATCCATTGATACATTTGGACAAAGAACTTCTATTTACCGTGGTGTTACAAGGTAGTTTTCTTTTATATATATATATAAATTCATGCGAGAACCACCTTTATTTCGAGAACCGCGAGAGCCAATGTGAAGACAATCTAAAATAGCTAAAAAAACCTACCCCCCCAAAAAAAAAATCTAAAAAATTTTTTTTTTTAATATTTTTTATGTTAAAATCGATACTTTTAGTAGCAAAAAAAAAAATTAAAAAAAAGATAATTTTTTTTACTACTAAAAGTAGCGATTTTTTAATAAAAAATATTAAAAAAAATTGTGTTTTTTAGCTATTTTTAGGCATTTTTTGTTGTGTTCACATTGGTTATCGCAATAAAGGGTGGTTCCTAACGGATCTTTGTCCTATATATATATATATATATATTCACTAGCCGATCTAGAAAAAAAATTCACAGATATCACTACGGCCTTTGAGATAGAGAAAATGTTTTATGACTTTTTTTTCTACCTTTGTTTTATTAAAAACCATTTTATTTTTTATTTTCATATGTAAAATATATTTTGGGTAGTGCAGACACAGATGGACGGGAAGATACGAAGCTCATTTATGGGATAATAGTTGCAGACGAGAAGGACAAGTTCGTAAAGGAAGACAAGGTAATGAGTTAAATAAAGTGTATTTAATAATTATTAATTAAATTAATAAGTCGATATATTCCTTCCACTAACCTACCTTGTTTTTCTTGCATGGATTAATAAATGATTCAACTGGGATATTGTTCAATATTCTTGTAGTTTATTTGGGTAAGTATAATTACATGAAAAAGGTGTTTTTTTTTCTATTTTTTGTGCATAATGCTTATTTTATTTTATTTTATTTTATTTAACATAAAGTGTACCCTCTACTTTTAGCCTCTTGTATATATTACTTAACATGCTTACATCGATGTTATGTTATCATAGGTGGCTATGATAAGGAGGACAAAGCAGCAAGAGCATACGATCTAGCGGCGCTAAAATATTGGGGCACCACGACCACTACAAATTTTCCGGTAAGCGGTGTTGCAGAAATCGCGTCTAGGCGGAGATTAAACGGTCATCGGAGGTCTGCCGCCTGGATTTTGACAAATCAGTCAAACTAGGCGGCAGTGGTCAAAATCGGTCAAAATCAGAGAAAATCAGTCAAAATTGGACTGAATCGGTCTAATGGAATGAGTTCTTACCTCATTTGGAACCAAATTGGAAACAAAATTGAGGCTGCGGCATCTTTCTTTTGTGCCGTGTAATGAAACAAATGGTGTAATGAAAGAGATGGTGGGTTAGGTTTAATTAAGTTTGGGTATTTTAACTTTTAACCCCCTCTATCTTTCACAACTTTACATATGGTTCCCAAACTTGTAAATTTGTATATAAAAAGTATAAAGTTAACTATATATTTATATAATTTTGTAAAAATATGCATCAAAAGTCCAATCCAATTAATTCTGATTAATCCCTATTAATCTCGATTAATCACTAGACGGTACCTTACCGTTAGCGCCTTCTATAACATTGCCGGTAAGCCTTTTGAAATTGATTTTTGATTTATAGATGACAACAACACGAACTAGAAATCTAGTATTGAAATTGTATATGATTTGTTATTTTTTATATGAAATAAGTTGGTGAAACTGTAAACATATGTAGATTAGTAACTACGAGACGGAGATCGAGGAGATGAAGAACTTGACGAGACAAGAATATGTTGCCTCTCTTAGAAGGTACATTTATGAAATATATTTACTAATATATATATGTTTTACGTGTGTATAATTGTATATATACAAATTCTCATAAAAAATATTTTGTGATTTTATATAGGAAAAGTAGCGGTTTTTCACGAGGTGCTTCCATCTATAGAGGTGTGACAAGGTACAATATTCACTACGACACTTACATCCTATATATTTTATGTTTATATTTTATCATCTTTAGATATTATTTATTTATTAGAAAGATCCCATTTTGGATACCATTTGCATGCTATAAATAGTTTTATTAATGTTGGTGATTAAATGGGACCAAACGAAACCAGTTTGCACATGCTATTTACCCACATGAGTCAGAGTCTTGCAAAATATACTTTGGAAGATTTTATTGAAAAATAGATTCAATAAATAATAGAATCATAATGTTGAAGGGTATCTATTTGATGATCAGTTTATTTGTTTCTATGCAAGAAAACATCATTCATTTGAAGACTGATATCTTAAAAATAAAAGCATTGATTGTAACGATATTTGAAATATATGCAGGCACCATCAACATGGAAGATGGCAAGCAAGAATTGGGAGAGTTGCAGGGAACAAAGATCTTTATTTGGGAACTTTTGGTATATTTTTTTTCTTATTTTAGAATTATAAATTAATATAAAGTATAATTGTGACTTAATTATTAGAGTAAAATGCACGGATAGTCCCTGTGGTTTGGTAAAATAACACTTATAGTCCCCAACTTTTGGAAATTACGCCGGTAGTCCCTGTGGTTTGATAATTTGTTACTCGGATAGTCCCTGGAGTGGATGTCCGTTAGTTTTCACCGTTAACACCATGTAAAATGACCAAAATGCCCTCGGCATTAAATTAAAACACATTAAAAGACTATTTTTAAATAACAAAACAAATAAATCAATTGACCAAACCAGCCAGCAGCCACCAACAGCTACCATCGGAACCACCACAGTCACCACAGCCACCATCTGAACCACCACCATCATCATCTTTCTCCGCCGTCAACGCACCTATCGTTGCCACCACCTTCATCAATAACCATCATCAAAACCCAACAAATAAAACCCTAAATTGGTTCTAAATCTACAAATTCAACTCAAAACTCAAAACCCTAAGAGGCGATATGTACCTTAATCGACTGATGTTGATGGAGGAGGGAGTTGCAGTGGCGGAGTTGCAGTGGTGGTGAGTGAGTTACAGTGGCGGAGATGGAGGAATTGCAGTGGCGGAGTCAAGTGGTGGTCAGTGACCTTTTCAGGGACCTTTTCAGGGACCATTTCTGTCTCTCTCTCTCTCTCTCTGATCGACCTTTTCTGGGATGGAGGAGGGAGTTACAGTGGCAGAGATGTTGATGCTGGTGGAGGTGGTGAGGGTAAGAGTGGTGGATTGGATGGTGACGTTGCCGTAGAGGGAGATGGAGGTGGAGTTGAAGGAGTTGAAGAGAAAGTCGACGGCGGAGGACAGTGGGGATAGGAGGAGGAGGGTGGTGAGGAGGAGGAGGTGGTGGTGGTGGTTGATCATGGTGGAGATGCGGTGGTGAACATGAAGGTGGAAATGGTGGATTGGTTGACTTGTAAATGAAGGGTGTAGATTGTTCTGGAGCTGCTTATAATACATGTTGATGATTATAGTATGCTGACTTGTACGGATATGCACTCCAGTCATTTTTTAGTGTTTTAATTTAATATGTTAAGGGTATTTTAGTCATTTTTACATGGAGTTAACGGTAAAAACTAACGGACATCCACTCCAGGGACTATCCGAGTAACAAACTGTCAAACTACAGGAACCACCGGTGTAATTTCCAAAAGTTAGGGACTATAGGTGTTATTTTACCAAACCACAGGGACTATCCGTGCATTTTACTCTAATTATTATCTATAAACAAGAGTTGACTAAATTCAAATATAATAAGCTATATTATATAAACAAGAGTTAACTAAATTCAAGTATAATAAGCTATATTATGTAAAAAATGATGAAAGTCTAATAAATTAAACATGTCAAAATTCTATATTTCTAATTTATATAAAAATTTACTTTTGTTTCATTAATACAATTGTTGTAATCTTATTTAGAATGTTAACAACTATAAACAATTGTTTTATTAATACAATTGTTGTAATCTTATTCCAGATGTTTGTGGGTAACCGAACTTTTTCTAGTCAAATGAATGTTTTTTTTTTAAATCGAGTTTGATAATTATTCGTGGTAAAATTAGGAGTTTTTAGTAGGAGTCATTGTATAGTCAACTTGTTTACCAGTTAGAACGAGATGGTCCACCTCATATGTTTCTTAGAAAAACTTATATTTTGTATTACAAAGTCCAACAAATTCAAATGAGTGGCGAACTCTTTTGACCACTCTTGGCTGGAGTTGTCTACTTTGGCACTTTTAGTTAAACATGTCCATTTAACAAGTTTTAATATTGCTCCTGTTCAACTCTATATTTATAGGAACACAAGAAGAAGCGGCCGAGGCGTATGACATAGCCGCGATCAAATTTCGCGGATTGAATGCAGTCACAAACTTTGAAATCAACAGATATGATGTGAAATGCATACTTGAGAGCACCACCTTACCGATAGGTGGTGCGGCCAAACGTCTCAAAGATGCAGAAAAAGCAGCAGCCACCGAGTTACTCAGGGCTGCTAAAGATGACCACTTGACCACCCATGAAGGCTATGCCACCATGACATGGCCGAGCTCCATCGATTACCAGCACCACCAAGCCATGGCTCAAGCTCAAACCCAACCATTTAGCATGCAATACCCACAACACTATAATACCTCGAACCAACAACGGTTATGGTGCAAACAAGAACAACAGCCAGATGGTCAAAGCTTCCAAGATCTTCATCAGTTCTTTCAACCATCACCAAATTCTTCTGTCCTTCACAATCTCATGAGCTTGGATTCGTCTTCAATGGAACATAGTTATAGCAGCGGAGGAGGAGGCGGTGATGATCTGGTGATGGGATATGGTGGCACCGGTAGTGGTTATATGACTACAAACACTGATTCGTCTCAACATGGTGATGGAAGCTTGTACTACCATCACCAAGGATCCGGTTATGGTGGTTGGGTGCCAACCGCTATACCAACGCTGCCACCACGAACTGCCAACTTGGTGGTTGCTCCCAACTTTACTGCTTGGAATGAATGATTCATAAAAAGTTGAATACAATTTGAGGGTTTTAGGTACTTTTTTCATGCATGCAATTCTTTCTTCTTCTTCTTCTTCACGAACTTGGAAAGAGATTAGGGTTTTATTTAACTTTGTATTAATTAGATTAGGATCTAACCAAAGGTCAACAAACCAATAGCATTTATATATGTTATGGGTTTTGCGATCTTAATTTTGAAGATGTATTTAGATCCACGGAATATAGAAAATCAAGCATTGTAATTTCGAATTTCACTTTTAACCATTAAAAATACTTATTAACTTGGTCACATGCTGGTGGGTCCATGTGTTTTCTAATAAGAAAAAAAGCCATTTTTCTTTTCTCTTCGAATAATCCAATTTCATTGTTAAAAAGATCCGATAAAACTTGAATTTTTATATTTTTACATTTTTACATTATAAACATACTTCAAAAAGATTTTAGGCCATGTGTTAGACCGTGGGGTATGGTGGGGCTTGGGTTGGGGTATGGGTTGAGCATTGGTTGACACGTGGAATGGATGGCAGACATGGGCTAAACCCACATTCAACACGGTATGGTGGGGTGGGGGTTTGGGGCGTGGGTTTGGTGGGTTTCGCTGGGCTGACCCGCTGGGCTATTTCAATGTTATTTAAAACAACAAATTTATTTTTTGTAATATTTTTAAATAAAGAAAATTACAAAAAAAAAAATTCCTAACTTTTATATTTGTTTTTTATCTCTTCTCTCAACGCCAAGACTATTTGTAACTCGTCACCCTGTATGTGATCAATGGGCTGGGATAGAAATTTCAAATCATCCCGTTTTTGTTTCTGGGCATCTCTAGCGGCATCTCTAGCTTCTTTGCTCCTTCGTATTTCGGCCCTTTGTTGTTGGAATACGTTGAATGTATCCAACTTGCATGAAATGTCATCCAACTGCTCGTTGTATATTCCCCTACGCGAGCCAGAACTCCCAGCTGAAGGCGATGCCGTATCAGATCTAGATTTTTGAGCACGCCTTCTTGAGACATTTCTTCCATACTCAGGCCGGTTTGGGCTTGGCGAATCATCCAAAGGGTCCTCAAACTCTTGATCTCGTGCATCAGATTGGGCTTGGGACGAGGCCCTTGACCTTTTGGAAGACGAGTTAGTTTCGCTACCAATGGGGATAGTCGCCCACTTTGGATGGAACTTACAAATCTCCCAACAATGCATGAAACGGAAGTCGGTCTTCACATTTGATTTGAATGTGACCACTGCATTTGTCAAAATGTCGGCTTGGTTTTCACCACTTTTAGGGTTTTGCTTTGCTTTATTTAAAAAACCACTAAATTTTGTAAGTTGGGTGCTTATCTCGCTCCACTTTGAGGATAAGCCATCGTTTTCACGATAAGTCTCCATACCCATTTCTTCATGGAATAGTCTACTAACTGATTCCCACAGGGCGGTTCGATGTTACGAATTTCCTATTTTAATAAAAAAAATTAATATATTACAAACTTATATAAAAAATAACCATTAATAAAAACAAAGGTTAATAATACCTAAAGTTGAATGTTGAGATTGTTCAAACCAAGCCCTCGCCAATGCAACTTCTTCAGCAACGACCCATTTTTGTTGTTTTCGTTTGGCGGTTTCAACTACTTTATCCTCCTCGGTTTTTTTCTTATGACTTCTCTTTTTGATGGGTTTCGATGCGGAAGGACCATCATTGGGTGGTTGAGTTTCGGGAACGGATCCGTTTTGTGAAAGGTCGATGGAGGTTGGTGAAAGGTCGATGGGCGATTGTGAAAACGGGGTAGGTATCGAATCGTCGGTGTGTGGGAAGTTAGTAAACACACGATTCCCGATATACGATGCATAACCCGCCATGTCGGGCATAGGAGAGTGTATAAAAAATGGACGAGCTATTGGACGAGTGGGTGGTGGGCTAGGATTATTTTCTTGGAATCCATACGGGTTGCTCGGGTCAAAAGGACGGTTGTAAGGATGCATTTTTTCGTTTTGTAGAAGGAGAATTGAATATGTATAGAATATGTGGTTGAATATGGTAAAAAATGGAAGAAAAATGTGAGTTTTATAGTGAAAAAATGGAAGAAAAAATTAATTTTTTTTTTAATATAGCCGTTGGCCAACGGCTAGCCCAATGGCTCTTTTCTTTTGGCCATACACAGTCCGCCATGTCAGCTCGCTTCCCCCGCCCCCCGCCCGGCTTGAAAGCCAAGCCCCAAGGGCCACGCCCCAACCCATGCCCACCCGGGGTGGTGCCTTGGGCGTTTTCCCCCAACCCAAGCCCCATACCCCATGGCCTTAATATGAGACATAGATATTAGTTTCTTAATATCTAAATTTAAAGAGCATGGTGACAGAATTGTAAGTTGTATGGCCACTTTGAAGTTCTTGTAAGAGGTGTAAACATTTCGAGCTGCTAGAATCAAACGAAGCTATGGCCACTTTGAAGTTCTTGTAAGAGGTGTAAACATTTCGAGCTGCTAGAATCAAACGAAGCTGAAGAGAGTTCGATTTTTAATTTATGTTTTTTTGGTGAATGAGCAAGAACTCAAGCTTCATATACTAGAATCTCTTAGATAATGAGCCTAAACGAGAGTATTGTTGGTAATTTTAGTGCTATCAACGGATTTTAGGGTATTGAATTAACTTGTGGATCGTGATAATAACATCAGTACCTAATCGAGTTAGGTGACGCGGAAGTACGGGCTCGTGTTAAAACGAATGTTATTTGGGCGATGTTTTAATTATTAGCTTATTTTCAATTAATCTTTTGGACTTAACATATTTTAGTGGACTTTTGATTTGTTTTAAATTAAGAGTTAATTACATAGTAGATCTTATGTTTTATAGCTAGTTTCACCTTTAGATACTAAATTTTTTTAACAGCTTTAGGTTTTCTGGTTTCAATTTTGTAACATCTTTGGGTTCTAACACCAAAATTAGTTAATTTTATCAATATAATGACTATAATACCCTTTCATTTTTTTTTAATTTTATCAATGTAACATTTTTTAGTACTAACACCTAATTTTATTTAAGTTTAAATCAATTTTACAAAATATATATTTTTTTTTGTTTTCATCTTTTTATTATATCTCTTAATTAATATAAAATCTATTTATTTTTTTTTATTTTCATCTTTTTATTAAATTTCTTATTTAACATAAAATCTACTAGTTACACCAGTATTTTTTTTGTTCATTTACATTTTACTATTTTAGAACTTATATAGTTTCTATATTTATTAGAGTAATTACATAGTTAGTCCCTGTGGTTTGCACAAAATAACGTACTTAGGTACTAATATTTTAAAATCACCTTCTATGGTATTAACTTTTCATTTTGTAACGTTTGGAGGTATTAACGTTAATTGTTTGTTAAACTATTAGTACCTAAGTATTTATTTTGTGCAAACCACATGGACTAAATATGTTAATACCCTAGAAGTCAATACCTCCAAACGTTACAAAATGAAAAGTTAACACCCTAAAAGGTGATTTTAAATTATTAGTACCTAAATATGTTATTTTGTGCAAATTACAGAGACTAACTATGTAATTAACTCAATTTATTATATTGATCACTGAGATATAAAATACAAAAAAAAATATAAAACTAATTATTTGTACAATTTTGTTCTAAAAAATTAAATACACAGTTGAAAAGTTTACTCGATACATGTTAGTTGAATCCAAAATTGAAAACGAGTAAGGTTTACATTATTTAAAACTAACATCTTTATACATGTGTATTTTTGAATTTACATTAAAGATATTTATTATTATCTATCATATCTATCCAAAATTGAAAACGAGTAAGGTTTACATTATTTAAAACGAGTAAAATATTTAATTTACATAAAACTATATAGCTACTAGATTTTATTTAAAAAATCTATTTAAAAAAATACTGATGTAACTAGTAAATTTTATGTTAAATAAGAAATTTAATAAAAGGATGAAAATAAAAAATAAAAAGATTTTATGTTAATTAAGAGATATAATAAAAAGATGAAAATAAAAAAAAATAGATTTTGTAAAATTAATTTAAACTTAAATAAAATTAGGTGTTAGTACCCAAATGTGTTATCTTGATAAAATTAAAAAAAAATGGAAGGGTATTTTAGTCATTATATTAATAAAATTAACTATTTTTAGTGTTAGTACCCAACGGTGTTACAAAATTAAAACCATAAAACCTAAACCTATTAAAAAAAGTTAGTACTAACTATAAATCATAGGGTCCATCTGTCTAATTAACTCTTAAATTAATTTGATCACATTATTGTTTTGTTAGAAATTCCATTAAATTGTTATTTATATCTTTAAAGTCAATTAATGTATGATTTTGAGGATGTCGTCTATTATACATATGAATTGTAAGTTTTGATGAACACTAAAATACAATTTTTAAATTATACCTTTTATTGTGTTTTGTTTCCAGTTATAACTTTTAACATGATATGTTTTATAAAATTTCAAATATGTCATTATGATATGTTTATTTTTATCTACGTTCAAATTTAAATTTTGCTCAAAACTGATGAACTGTGTTTTTTGGTATCGTAAGTTGTAGAAGTGTCGGTGTCATACCGATATTTTCACGAACCGAACCGATTCCAACCGAACAACATCGTCACTAGCATTGGATATTGAAGCTTGTACCGGTATTTGTTTTTATCGTTTTTACCAATGTAAAAAGCCTGTCGATATCTTTTAATGTCGTATTGGTATTGTAATGAAACGAACCGATTCCAACCGAACAATATCAGCACCGGCATTGAATATCGAAGCTTGTACCGGTATTTGTTTTTATAGTTTTATCTGTAACAACTGTGCTTGTAATCCCTATGAACAGTTCTATTATCAATAAAACAATGTTATTTGATCCCAATGTTTATTTTGTTATGTTTTACATTTTTCATGTTTTGACTTTTATCCAATTCCAAACTCTATATCAATTTCTGGAGAGTTATACGCAAACTGGTGCGAAAACGTACTCAGTTTAACGCGACAAATACTCCGGAACATCAACATATACTCAACATACCTTAAATAACCTTTACATAACTTAGAAAGAAGTTTTGAAGGCTTTGGTATGGCAAAAACAAGTTAATTCGTTTACAGGGACTAAACTTGACAAACTGCGAAAGTATGCCAATCTGAACTGTAACGAACATTCCGGAACATAACCATAAGTTAAACACACCTTAAATATCCTTTACATAGCTTAGAAATAGGCTTTGAGGGGTTCGGTGTGCTAAAATAAACTTTTGGGTCATTCAGGGACTAAAAGTGTCAAAAAGTGCACAAGTTTGCATTTTCGCGCATAACTTACGTTCTGAATACATCCGGACATCCAAAAATTTATGTAAGCATGACTATATTTTATTTTAGTGTTCGCCATAAGAAAAATCCATTCGTCGCGTCATTTGGATCGTTTTTCGCGCTTATGCGCATTCCGTCGTAATTAAGCGAACATCGCGATCGTACGGCCAAATGAACCGACATCCTAGATATTTTTGAGCATGTTTTGAGTTCTCTATACTTAACTTCATTTTAGAGCCTTGAAATGAGGTTAACGGGGTTCAAACGCATCGAAAATCGCTTAAACGGGCTGCAGGGACCATTTCTGCCAATTTTGAAAGTTTGCTGAAACAAGGGGGCAGTGGCGTAGCGCCACTGCATGTAGCCTTACCAGTCGCGCTACGCGACTGCCTACTCTGGGCAGAAACATCAGTTTAGTGACCAGATTCAGTGTTTTGCAATTCCAATCAATCTTTCAACACCCCAAAGGGCAAGTACACTTGTCAACACCCTATGGTGAGTGCCAAAGAGCCACCACAACTTTCCGACAAGTGTTCGGACGAGATCATTTCCCCTTTTCCAAGAAACGATCTCAACGGTGGACCGAAAACTATATATACCCCATGCCTTTCATTGTTTTAAAGCACAAGAATTCTGATTTGAGAGCTCTAAGTTGAAACCATTGTTTCATACCTGAGTTCTTGGATCGGGATTAGCATTCGGGGACCCTTCGTAAGTATTCTTTCGTTCTTTTCCTTATTTTACTGCTTTTCGAGTCAGAAAGTCAAACTTTGTTTGACTTTCAGCGTTGACCAGTAATGGTCAATGCGAAGTTCGGTTGAACTTCGCAAAGTGATTGTAATCACGATGGTCATAGTCCCTTGGGACTATGCCTACTGATTACCACGTTGTCTAGGGTCGTAAGGTAGGCGATCTAATAAATCGCCTATACCTTCGAACCCGACCCATTTGGTCGATCATTAGGATCCGACCAAACATATTAGGTGACCATAGTAGGTAGGGACTAACCTTCCGAGGTTATACCCTATGGTCACATCGTTTAAGTAGTTGTATGATAGGTAGTTTATATGCCTTAGGTAAATTACCAGAATACCCTTTTCATGTATAATTGGTAATTAAGCATATGTAACCTAAACTTTTGTCACATAACTGATTATGTAACATGTTTAGGCATATAACACTTGTCGTAGGACTAGTTAGGCGGTCCGAACGCGTTTCACGCGCACGATGCGTTAAAGTAGCATAAGCTACCTAAACGGATCATAATGGGTCAATAAGACTAAGGTTAAGTTTCATTTAGTATGTAGGCTTTGTTAAACCATATCACGTGAGTTCCTACACTCATTTGGTTTACAAACCCTAATGCTACCCAATCTTCCGAGATAGGTCCGGTTTATTAACATAGTTACCTATATTAGGTGCCGTTTGATTCCGAGATCTCTAGCGTTGCTTGGTGATTATCTTTAGACATCTGAGCAATCTCAAGTGAGTACATAGACCCCTCTTTTACTGTTTTCCAAACTGTTTTGGGGTGGAACACATGTGCCTACTTGTTACTTTCATGCTTTCCTGTTTTCACATCATATACATGCTATGTTCGTTAGTACATTATAGTACATGATTTCATTACATCTTATGCTAGGTGTGCCCATTGTGTGCATTACTTAGTACATTGTTTTACATTACATTTTATGCTAGGTGTGCCCATTGTGTGCATTACTTAGTACATTGTTTTACATTACATTTTATGCTAGGTGTGCCCATTGTGTGCATTACTTAGTACATTGTTTTACATTACATTTCATGCTAGGTGTGCCCATTGTGTGCATTACTTAGTACATCGTTTTACATGACATTTCACGCTATGTATGTTCATTTGATTACATACTTAGTGCATTATTTTCACATGCTTACATTTTGGTATGACATTTGGTTTGTTTACATGGGACAATACATTCATTAACACCGATCATGCCGTTCGTTAGTAGGTAGTGGTACCATAGGAATTGACAACTCCCGTTCCGGACATCCCAGGGAAAGGGGACAGAAAGGAATGACCGAATTCGATGATATAAGACAGATAGACCTTTAATTTGTTTAAAGGGTTTATCACCACAGTCACAAGGCTTGGATGTATGCATTTTCACAATACCGCGTAAATGTTCATATTAAATATTTGCATGCATTTTTCCACAAAGACATAAGATTGATTTAAACCATGTTTTACTTCAACATTTTGTTTTTGTGCATATGGTTTAGTTGAGACATTTCACTTGCCATACATAGACATTTGACATGGATATTTGACATAGACATTTGACATGGATATTTGACATAGACATTTGACATGGATATTTGACATTGACATTTGACATGGTTTACATTTGACACATAACTTGTTTGACAATTGTTTCACACTACATGATTTACATCTTGACATGAACACTTTGACATATTATTCAATACATTTTGACAATTGGTTTAAACATAGACTTCTTACATTGGTTGGTTTGGTTTGATTAAGTGATTAAGTAACGATGCGTGTGTAATATGATACAAGCATGGTGGATACGCCGCTGGTACTTCCTATATATAAGTGTTTGTATGGTATTATATGTCGTAACGTTATTTGAATCATTTCAGTTTGAGACATAGAACATTTTATACAAATAACATACTTTTCACAAGACATTGATTTACAAACAACTTATCTTATACAAACACATTTTTACATGGTTATTTATTTAACCTGACATTTACTTATACATATCATCTGATCTTATTGTTTTCAAATGATTTACATGACAAAGTAAATAACAAGGTTCATGACTAAACATTTTCTCAAACATAAGTCATGAATCTTATTTTCACAAAACCTATGTATCTCACAGGCATTTTTATGCTGACGTACCTATTTTCACATGTGTTTTCAGGTGCTTTTCCATAGGACGTTGATTATGATACTAGGGCGGACCTGTGCCTTAGAGACTTTAAAAGAAGATAGACTATGTTTAATTATGTTCTGAACTCTTAATTTACTGTTTTGAGACAATGTAACACCCTTGTTGATAAATAAAATACAACTTTGTATGCCATGGTTATGAAACAATTAATTCTGTTGCAACACGCCCCGATGTTTCCGCCGCGATTTGTTGTTTTACGCGGTCGGGGTGTGACAGAAGAGTTGGTATCAGAGCCAATGGTTATAGGGAATTAGGTTATTAGTAATGCTTTGACCTAGACTATAACTTTTCTAGGACCCTAACACAAGTTATCTTGTGTTTAGATCTTAAAACATGTACATCACCTATCCTTAGGTGATTATCAAAACAAGAACCAAATTTTCCGAATCGATTTTTGAAAAACAATCATCTGTTTTTGAATGATTTATTACAAGGTTTTGAACCCTCAATTGTAAGGTTTTGAACCCTCTGTTATATGGTTTTGAACCCTTTTCAAGTTTGGTTTTTGGCCTTGTGCCTTCTAATTTTCAAAAATCCCGTCAAACGTTTTGGGTTTTAAATAATGTGAACATGTGCAAACTGGAAGGGTGAATGCCTGTATTCTGGGTTTTCTGTCTAGGCAAGCACTTCGTATATATCTCATCAGACGCGAGACCAGTTGTGCTTACCTGGGAATTCTTGGGATGAGTGTTCACTTATAGGCGAGCATGTCTTCATTATACATTATTTTTGACCCATTTACTTTGATTAGTCACTGTGTGTTGTTTGTTTGCTCTGTGATACGGACGAATGACCACCATCTTTGCTTTTGTTGATTTTGTTTCATCTCATTCTCTTCATCCAATCATCTCACTCGTTTCCTTTCATGTTTTCCTCTTTTAGAATGCCTCCTCGACGCGAGAACCAGATAGCAACTGCCGAGCTGGCAGAAATTATTGCGCAGCAGATGGCTGCCCAATTCCCAAATCTCTTTGCTCAATGGAACCAAGCCAACAACAACAACAATGTTCCATGCAAATACAAGGATTTTAACCAGGCTAAACCACTCAAGTTTAGTGGTTCTGAGGGAGCGACTGGGCTTCTTCAGTGGTTCGAAAGCATTGAGAATACTTTTCGCCACGTGCAGTGCCCGGATAATCGCAAGGTCGAGTTCTCCTCGAGCGTTTTTCAGAAGAGGGCTCTTACATGGTGGAATGGGGTGATGAGAGACCGAGGTGCAGAAGTTGCTCTCGCACAGACATGGGCTGAACTTAGAGCCCTTATGATGAGGGAATTCTGTCCTCGTCATGAACAGCGAGCGTTGGAGAAAGAGTTTGATGTTTTGAAACAAGATAGTGGTGAGCACAGGGCTTATATTGATCGGTTTGAAGAGTTGAGTTTGCTTTGCCCGACTATGGTTACCCCACTTGACAAGGCTATCGAAAGATACATCGACGGCCTACCTGACTCGGTACAAGACATTCTTACTGGTAGTGAACCTGCCACACTCCGTCAGGCGATCGAGTTATCAGCGACATTGACTGAGTCGCAGATTAGAAAGGGAAAGCTACACAGGAAGGGTGACAAGGGCAAGAAGCAGTCGGCTGACAAGGAAGATAGCAAGAAAGGTCAAAACTTGAATGGAAAGAACTCTGGTTCTTCGAAGAGGTCAAGGAAGCGTAAGGCTTCCCAAAATTTTGCTATCACTGCCCAAGCTAATCAGGCAGCTCCCAACCAACCCGCACAGCCGCCAGCAAAGAAACCCTATACAGGGAATGCACCTTTGTGCAATAGATGCAACAGTCACCACCAGCCGCAACTTCCATGCCGTTTCTGTACTAACTGTGGGAAGTCAGGCCATCTTGCCAATGTTTGTCGGTCTGCTCAGAATCCCGCGGTTCAGAACTCGGCTCAACAAGTTGCTCAGCAACAGGGTCAAGCTGCAAGACCATATTACCCACCGGGTGCTTGTTATAATTGTAACAACTGTGCTTGTAATCACTATGAACAGTTCTGTTATCAATAAAACAATGTTATTTGATCCCAATGTTTGTTTTGTTATGTTATACATTTTTCATGTTTTGACTTTTATGTAATTTCAAACTCTACATCGCTTTCTGGAGAGTTATACGCAAACTAGTGCGTAAACGTACTCAGTTTAATGCGAGAAATACTCCGGAACATCAACATATACTCAACATACCTTAAATAACCTTTACATAACTTAGAAATAAGTTTTGAAGGCTTTGGTATGGCAAAAACAAGTTAATTCGCTTACAGGGACTAAATATGACAAACTGCGAAAGTATGTCAATTTGAACTGTAACAAACATTCCGGAACATGACCATAAGTTAAACACACCTTAAATATCCTTTGCATAGCTTAGAAATAGGCTTTGAGGGGTTTGGTGTGCTAAAATAAACTTTTGGAACATTCAGGGACTAAAAGTGTCAAAAAGTGCACAAGTTTGCATTTTCGCGCATAACTTACGTTCTGAATACATCTGGTCATCCAAAAATTTATGTAAGCATGACTACATTATATTTTAGTGTTCGCCTTAAGAAAAATCCATTCGTTGCGTCATTTGGATCGTTTTTCGCGCTTGTGCGCATTTCGTCGTAATTAAGCGAACATCGCGTTCGTACGGCCAAACGAACCATCATCCGACGTATTTTTGAACATGTTTCATGTCCACAATTTTTAGGCAACATTTTAGGGCCTTAAAGTTGGCTTTACGGGCCTTAGAAGTGTCGGAAATGGCCTTAAACACGTGCAGGGACTGAAACTGTCATTTTTCAAACATATGTGCAGATCAGAAGGGCCATGCGGCCCGCATTGTCTTTGGCTGATCCTGAAGCGGGCCGCTTCCCACTATCAGACCAGATTAAGTGTATTTAACAGCTGTTTGCAGCTGTTTTGCACTCCCTAACCCCTTGCCAAGTGTTGATTCCTTATGGTGGTGAGCATTTTGAGGCACCATAACTTTCCGACAAGTGTACGGCCTTGATCGTGCCCTCTTTTCCATGAAACGATCCTAACGGTTACCCGAATACTATAAATACCCATGCCATCCAACCTCATTACTTACAAGAATCTGATCTATTTGACTCTAAGTTGGAACCATTGTTCCATACCTGAGTTATTGTGATCACGATTAGCATTCGGGGACCCTTCGTAAGTATTCTTTCGTTCTTTTCCTTATTTTTACTGCTTTCCGAGTCAGAAAGTCAAACTTTGTTTGACTTTCAGCGTTGACCAGTGATGGTCAATGCGAAGTTCGTAAGAACTTCGCAACGTGATTGTAATCACGATGGTCATAGTCCCTTGGGACTATGCCTACTGATTACCACGTTGTCTAGGGTCGTAGGGTAGGCGATCTAATAAATCGCCTATACCTTCGAACCCGACCCAGTTTGGTCGATCATTAGGATCCGACCAAATACATTAGGTGACCATAGTGTAGGGAATAACCTTCCGAGGTTATACCTTATGGTCACGGCGTTTAAGTAGTTGTATGATAGGTAGTTTATATGCCTTAGGTAAATTACCAGAATACCCTTTTCATACATAATTGGTAATTAAGCTTATGTAACCTAAACTCTTGTCACGTAACTGATTATGTAACATGTTTAGGCATATAATACTTGTCATAGGACTAGTTAGGCGGTCCGAACGCGTTTCACGCGCACGATGCGTTAAAGTAGCGTAAGCTACCTAAACGGATCATAATGGGTCAATAAGACTTAGGTTAAGTTTCATTTAGCATGTAGGCTTTGTTAAACCATATCACGTGAGTTCCTACACTCATTTGGTTTACAAACCCTAATGCTACCCAGTCTTCCGAGATAGGTCCGGTTTATTAACATAGTTACCTATATTAGGTGCCGTTTGATTCCGAGATCTCTTGCATTGCTTGGTGGTTATCTTTATACAACTGAGCAATCTCAAGTGAGTACATAGACCCCTCTTTTACTGTTTTCCAAACTGTTTTGGGGTGGAACACATGTGCCTACTTGTTACTTTCATGCTTTCCTGTTTTCACATCATATACATGCTATGTTCGTTAGTACATTATAGTACATGATTTCATTTCATCTTATGCTAGGTGTGCCCATTGTGTGCATTACTTAGTACATTGTTTTACATGACATTTCCTGCTAGGTGTGCCCATTGTGTGCATTACTTAGTACATTGTTTTACATGACATTTCCTGCTAGGTGTGCCCATTGTGTGCATTACTTAGTACATTGTTTTACATGACATTTCCTGCTAGGTGTGCCCATTGTGTGCATTACTTAGTACATTGTTTTACATGACATTTCCTGCTAGGTGTGCCCATTGTGTGCATTACTTAGTACATTGTTTTACATGACATTTCATGCTAGGTGTGCCCATTGTGTGCATTACTTAGTACATCGTTTTACATGACATTTCACGCTATGTATGTTCATTTGATTACATACTTAGTGCATTGTTTTCACATGTTTACATTTTGGTATGACATTTGTTTTGTTTACATGGGACAATACATTCATTAACATTAGCTACGCCGTTCGTTAGTAGGTAGTGGTACCATAGGAATTGACAACTCCCGTTCCGGACATCCCAGGGTAAGGGGACAGAAAGGAATGACCGAATTCGTTGACATTAAGACAGATAGACCTTTAATTTGTTTAAAGGGTTTATCACCACAGTCGCCAGGCTTGGATGTATGCATTTTTACAATACCACATAAATGTTCATATTAAATAGTTGCATGCATTTACACAAAACATAGCGTTGATTTAAACCATGTTTTACTTCAATACTTTGTTTTTGTGCATATGGTTTAGTTGAGACATTTCACTTGCCATACATGACATTTTGACATAGACATTTGACGTGGATATTTTGACATAGACATTTGACATGGATATTTGACATAGACATTTGACATGGATATTTGACATAGACATTTGACATGATTTACATCTTGACATAAACACTTTGACATATTATTCAATACATTTGACAAATTGGTTAAACATAGACTTCTTACATTGGTTGGTTTGGTTTGATTAAGTGATTAAGTTAACGATGCGTGTGTAATATGATACAAGCATGGTGGATACGCCGCTGGTACTTCCTATATATAAGTGTTTGTATGGTATTACATGGCGTAGCGTTATTTGAATCATTTCAGTTTGATACATATAACATTTTATACAAATAACATACTTTTCACAAGACATTGATTTACAAACAACTTATCTTATACAAACACATTTTTACATGGTTATTTATTTAACATAACATTACTTATACATATCATCTGACCTTATTGTTTTCAAATGATTTACAAGACAAAGCAAAGTACGGGGTTCATGATTAAACATTTTCTTAAACTCAAGTCATGAATCCTATTTTCACAAAACCTATGTATCTCACAGGCATTTTTATGCTGACGTACCTATTTTCACATGTGTTTTCAGGTGCTTTTCCATAGGATGTTGATCATGATACTAGGGCGGACCTGTGCCTTAGAGACTTTAAAAGATGATAGACTATGTTTAATTATGATCTGAACTCTTTAATTACCTGTTTGAAACAATGTAACACCTTTGTTTATAAATAAAATACAACTTGGTATGCCATGGTTATGAAACAATTAATTCTGTCGCGATCACTCCCCGGCGTTTCCGCCGCGGTTCGTTGTTATACGCGGTCGGGGTGTGACAGAAGAGTTGGTATCAGAGCCAATGGTTATAGGGAATTAGGTTATTAGTAATGCTTTGACCTAGACTATAACTTTTCTAGGAACCTAACACAAGTTATCTTGTGTTTAGATCTTAAAACATGTACATCACCTATCCTTAGGTGATTAACAAAACAAGTAACCAAAATTTTTCCGAAACGATTTTTGAAAAACAATCATCTGTTTTTGAATAAATTTTTACAAGGTTTTGAACCCTCAATTGTAAGGTTTTGAACCCTCTGTTATATGGTTTTAAACCCTTTTCAGTATTGGTTTTTGGCCTTGTGCCTTCTAATTTTCAAAAAAAATCCCGTCAAACGTTTTGGGTTTTAAATAATGTGAACATGTGCAAACTGGAAGGGTGAATGCCTGTATTCTGGGTTTTCTGTCTAGGCAAGCACTTCGTATACATCTCAACCAGACGCGAGACCAGTTGTGCTTACCTGGGAATTCTTGGGATGAGTGTTCACTTATAGGCGAGCATGTCTTCATTATACATTATTTTTGACCCATTTACTTTGATTAGTCACTGTGTGTCGTTTGTTTGCTTTGTGATACGGACGAATGACCACCATCTTTGCTTTTGTTGATTTTGTTTCATCTCATTCTTTTCATCCAATCATCTCACTCGTTCCTTTACATGTTTTCCTCTTTTAGAATGCCTCCTCGACGCGAGAACCAGATAGCTACTGCCGAGCTGGCAGAAATTATTGCGCAGCAGATGGCTGCTCAGTTTCCAAATCTCTTTGCTCAATGGAATCAAGCCAACAACAACAACAATGTTCCATGCAAATACAAGGATTTTAACCAGGCTAAACCACTCAAGTTTAGTGGTTCTGAGGGAGCGACTGGGCTTCTTCAGTGGTTCGAGAGCATAGAGAATACTTTTCGCCATGTGCAGTGTCCGGATAATCGCAAGGTCGAGTTCTCCTCGAGTGTATTTCAGAAGAGGGCTTTGACATGGTGGAACGGGGTTATGAGAGACCGGGGTGCAGAAGTTGCTCTCGCACAGACATGGGCTGAACTTCGAGCCCTTATGATGAGGGAATTCTGTCCTCGCCATGAGCAGCGAGCTTTGGAGAAGGAATTTGATGATTTGAAGCAAGATAGTGGTGAGCACAGGGCTTATACTGATCGGTTTGAAGAATTGAGTCTGCTTTGCCCAACAATGGTCACCCCACTCGACAAGGCTATCGAGAGATACATCGATGGCCTACCTGACTCGGTACAAGACATTCTCACTGGTAGTAACCCTGCCACACTTCGTCAGGCGATCGAGTTATCTGCGACATTGACTGAGTCGCAGATCCGGAAGAACAAGTTACACCGGAAGGGTGACAAGGGCAAGAAGCAGTCGGCTGACAAGGAAGATAGCAAGAAAGGTCAAAACTTGAATGGAAAGAACTCTGGTTCTTCGAAAAGGTCAAGGAAGCGTAAGACTTCCCAAAATTTTGCTATCACTGCTCAAGCTAATCAGGCAGCTCCCAACCAACCCGCACAGTTTCCAGCAAAGAAACCCTATACAGGGAATGCACCTTTATGCAATAGATGCAACAGTCACCACCAGCCGCAACTTCCATGCCGTTTCTGTACTAACTGTGGGAAATTAGGCCATCTTGCCAATGTTTGTCGGTCTGCTCAGAATCCCGCGGTTCAGAACCCGGCTCAACAAGTTGCTCAGCCTCCTGCTCCACAACAGGGTCAAGCTGCACGACCACAATACCCACCGGGTGCTTGTTACAATTGTGGGGATCTGACCCACTATAGAAATCGGTGCCCAAGGCTAGCGAACCAGAACCAGAACCAGAATCAGGCTCTGGCTCGAGGCCGAGTTTTTAACATGAATGCCCAAGAGGCACAGGCTGACGATAATGTGGTGAACGGTACGTTCTTTATTAATAATCAGCCTGCATCTGTTCTTTTCGATTCCGGTGCCGATAAGAGTTTCGTGTCTTTGTCTTTTGAGCAAATGCTTCGAGTGTCTAGAACGAAACTAGGCAAATCTTTGACAGTAGAGGTTGCTAGTGGTGAACCCATTATTCTTGATTCTGTTCTTCACAACTGTGACAACTGCCACTTTCTGGTAATTTATGTACATTTAAAGCAATGAATTACATTATACAAGTATGTGTTTCGAACACTCGAACTGTATGATTACATGATATACATCTTAGAGCACTCAAGGAATATTCATTTATGATGCACATTATTCATTTTTATTGGTTACATTTGGAATAGTGTAAACAATTCACCAAAACAACTAGAGTAGTGCCTAGTGAACTAGAGTGCTGACGAAAACTCAGGATCCGCATAAATCATCTAAATTACATCTTTAGGACTCGG
>JARYGA010059819.1:0-146137 GCA_030545235.1 Helianthus tuberosus
ACTGTTTTCCAAACATTTTGGGGTGAAACACATGTGCCTACTTGTTACTTTCATGCTTTCCTGTTTTCACATCATATACCTGCTATGTTCGTTAGTACATTATAGTACATGATTTTATTACATCTTATGCTAGGTATGCCCATTGTGTGCATTACTTAGTACATCGTTTTACATTACATTACATGCTACGTATGTCTATTGTTGTATACGTAGTACAGGTCATATGCTACGTATGTCTATTTTTGCATACTTAGTACAGGTCACATGCTACGTATGTCTATTGTTGTATACGTAGTACAGGTCACATGCTACGTATGTCTATTGTTGTATACGTAGTACAGGTCACATGCTACGTATGTCTATTGTTGCATACTTAGTACAGGTCACATGCTACGTATGTCTATTGTCGCGTACTTAGTACATTTGTTATTCATCACAGGCTTACATTTTGGATACATATTACATGATTTACATTAAACATGAACATTTTACATCTTGATGGTTTGGTTTGATTAAGTGATTTAAGTAACGAGGCATGTGTAATATGATACAAGCATGGTGGATACGCCGCTGGTACTTCCTATACATAAGTGTTTGTATGGTATTACATATCGTAGCGTTATTTGAATCATTTCAGTTTGAGATATATATAACATTTATTACAAATATCATACTTTTCACAAGACATTGATTTACAAACAACTTATCTTATACAAACACATTTTTACATGGTTATTCATTTAACCTGACATTTATTTATACATATCATCTGATCTTATCATTTTTCAAATGATTTACAAAACAAAGCAAATTACAAGGTTCATGACTAAACATTTTCTCAAACATAAGTCATGAAACCTATTTTCACAAAACCTATGTATCTCACAGGCATTTTTATGCTGACGTACCTATTTTCACATGTGTTTTTCAGGAGTTGTTGCATAAGATGATCAAGATACACATAGGCAGACTTGGGCTTTAGTGAGAATAAAAGATGCAAGACTAGTTAATTATGTTGTATTTCTTTGTTTGTTAAGACATTGTAACACTTCTAATCAATAAAACGAAACTTCAATTGCCATGGATTTGAAACAATTAATTCTGTTACAACACTCCCCGACATTTCCGCCACGTTTTGTATGTTCCACGTGGTCGGGGTGTGACATAAACAACCTGTTTCCAGCTGTTACCCACTCCCAAACCCAATGCCACATGTTGATACCTGATGGTGGGGGGCTAATTGTTGTTCCATAACTTTCCAACACATGTACGGATGAGATTCGAGCACGGTATTCGATAAACGATCCTAACGGTTGTCCGAATCCTATAAATACCCACCACATTTTCACCTCATTCCTCACAAAATCTGATCTAAGTGCTCTAAGTTGAAGCCATTGCTTCATACCTAAGCTATTTGATCAAGATTTACTAGCGGGGACCCTTTGTAAGTGTTCTTTCATTCTTTTCATCCGTTTTAGCGTTAAAGTCAAACTTTGTTTGACTTTCTGCGTTGACCAGTTTATGGTCAATGCGAAGTTCGTTTGAACTTCATAACGTGAGCGTAATCACGATGGTCATAGTCCCTAGTGACTATACCTACTGATTACCACGTTATCTAGGCTCAGTGACGAGTCGTAGTTTCGGCCAGAATGCGTGTTAGTGCGTATTTTGTAACCAAACTACTCTTGGGTATCAAAACCGTTTGTTTTGATACCAAACCTATTTTCTAAACTTAGTTAAGCATGTTTTAACATGCTTAGCTCGTCACTTTTAATTTAGTGCTTATATAGGGTCGTAAGGTAAGCGATCTAAACAATCGCTTACATTTTCGAACCCGACCCGTTTGGTCGATCATTAGGATCCGACCAAACACATTAGGTGACCATAGTATATAGGGAATAACCTTCCGAGGTTATACCTTATGGTCGCTTCGTTTAAGTAGTTGTATGATAGGTAGTTTATATGCCTTAGGTAAATTACCAAAATGCCCTTTTTACGCCAAAATTCATATTAAGCATATGTAACATAACTTTTGATATCTAAACTGATTTGGCAACAATATTAGACATGTTAAGGCATATTTTACTTATCATAGGGCTAGTTAGGCGTTCCGAACGCGTTTTACGCGAACGACGCGTTAAAGTAGCATAAGCTACCTAAACGGGTCGTAAGCACTTAGGTTTGGTTTCATTTTAGTATGTAGGTTTTGTTAAACCATACTAGATGAGTTCCTACACTCATTTGGTTTACAAACCCTCATGCTACCCGATCCTACGATATAGGTCCGGTTATTAATGTAGTTACCTATATTAGGTACCGTTTGATTTCCGTGATCTTCTAGCTTTGCTTGGTGGTTATCCTAGGACTTCTAAGCAATCTCAAGTGAGTACATAGACCCCTCTTTTACTGTTTTCAAACTGTTTTGGGGTGAAACACATGTGCCTACTTGTTACTTTCATGCTTTCCTGTTTTCACATCATATACTTGCTATGTTCATTAGTACATTTATAGTACTTGATTTCATTGTGTTTTATGCTATGTATGCCCATTGTGTGCATACTTAGTACATTATTTTACATTACATTTTATGCTATGTATGCCCATTGTGTGCATACTTAGTACATTATTTTACATTACATTACATTTTATGCTATGTATGCCCATTGTGTGCATACTTAGTACATCATTTTACATTGCATTTTATGCTATGTATGCCCATTGTGTGCATATTTAGTACATCATTTTACATTACATTTTATGCTATGTATGCCCATTATGTGCATACTTAGTACATCATTTTACATTACATTTTATGCTATGTATGCCCATTGTGTGCATATTTAGTACATCATTTTACATTACATTTTATGCTATGTATGGCCATTGTGTGCATACTTAGTACATTGTTTTACATCACATTTTATGCTATGTATGCCCATTGTGTGCATACTTAGTACATCATTTTACATTACATTTTATGCTATGTATGCCCATTGTGTTGCATACTTAGTACATTTGTTATTCATCACATGCTTACCTTTTTGGTATGACATTTGGTTTGTTTGAATGGGACAATGTACATTCATTAACACCGATCATGCCGCTCGGTAGTAGGTAGTGGTACCATAGGACTTGACAACTCCCATTCCTGAAATCCCGGGTTTGTTTGGATTGGAAGGAATGACTGAATCCGAATACATTTCTAGGTGGACCTTAGACTTTGTGCTAGGGTTTATTCTACTGTCGCAAGGCTTGGATGTATGAATTTTCACAATACCGCATAGATGTTTGTATCAGTATAGCATGCATTTGTTCCACAAAACATAACTTTGATTTAAACCATGTTTTACTTCAATACCTTGTTTCTGTGCATTTTACATATGGATTAGTTGATGTATTTCACTTACCATACATAAACATTTTTGATATTGATATACACAATTCATGATTTACATTAGACATAAACATTTTGACATTGATATATACAATTCATGATTTAAATTAGACATAAACATTTTGACATTGATATACACAAAACATTTTGACATTTGATTATACATAAACATTTTACTTTGGTGGTTTGGTTTGAGTAAGTGATTTAAGTAACGAGGCGTGTGTAATATGATACAAGCATGGTGGATACACCGCTGGTACTTCCTATATATAAGTGTCTGTATGGTATTACATATCGTAGCGTTATTTGAATCATTTCAATTTAGACATATAACATTTTATACAAATAACATACTTTTCACAATACATTGTTTTACAAACAACTTATCTTATACAAACTCATTTTACTTGGTTATTCATTTAACCATACATTATTCTCTTATTTATACATATCATCTGGTCTTATTGCTTTTCAAATGATTTACAAAAACAAATCAATTTACAAGGTTCATGACTAAACATTTTCTTAAACATAAGTCATGAAATCTATTTTCACAAAACCTATGTATCTCACAGGCATTTTTATGCTGACGTACCTATTTTCACATGTGTTTCAGGATATGATGCATAGGATTTATCAAGATACACTTAGGCGGACTTGGGCCTTAGTGACAATAAAAGATGCAAGACTAGTTATTTATGTTATATTTCTTTGATTGTCAAGACATTGTAACTCTTTTAATCAATAAAACAATATTTCAATTTCCATGTGTTATGAAACAATGATTCTGTTACAACACTCCCCGACGTTTCCGCCACGCTTTGTTGTTTTACGTGGTCGGGGTGTGACAGAAGTGGTTAACGGTACGTTTCTTGTTAACAATTGACCTGCGTCTATTCTTTTTGATTCTGGTGCCGATAGAAGTTTTGTTTCGTTATCTTTTGAGCCCTTGCTTGCGATACCTAGAACTAAACTGAGGAAACCCTTATCTGTCGAAGTTGCTACTGGTAAACCTCTTGTTCTCGATTCTGTTATTCGTGATTGTTAGTTAAACCTTGATAACCATCTTTTTCCTATTGACCTCACACCGATGCAACTTGGGAGTTTCGATATTATCATTGGAATGGATTGGTTAACCAAACACCACGCTGAGGTGGTTTGTTTCGATAAGATTGTCCGTATTCCTTTGTCTTCTGGCGATGTTCTGGAAGTTCGTGGCGAAAAACCACCAGATGGTTTGAATCTTATGTCGTGTATGGAAGCCCAAAGGTATTTACGAAAAGGATATGTTGCTTTTCTGGCACATGTCACCGAGGAGAAAAGCAAGAGCAAGAGTATTCAGGATATTCCGATTGTTCGGGATTATCCGGAGGTGTTTCCTGATGAACTGCCTGGTTTGCCTCCAGTTCATCAAGTCGAGTTTCATATTGACCTTGTACCCAATGCCAACCCGATTGCAAAAGCACCATATCGTCTTGCACCGTTGGAGATGCAAGAGTTATCGAAACAGCTTCAAGAGTTATCTGATAAAGGATTCATCCGACCGAGCTTTTCACCTTGGGGAGCTCCTGTCCTCTTCGTGAAAAACAAAGACGGATCCTTTCGAATGTGTATCGATTATCGTGAGCTTAATAAGCTCACCATCAAGAATCGATATCCCCTACCTCGAATTGATGATCTCTTCGACCAGCTGCAGGGTGCTTCATGTTTTTCCAAGATCGATCTGCGTTCTGGGTATCATCAACTTCGTGTTCTCGAAAAAGATATTCCCAAAACTGCTTTCCGCACAAGATATGGGCATTACGAGTTCAATGTCATGCCTTTTGGTTTGACAAATGCTCCAGCTATCTTTATAGACTTAATGAATAGGGTCTGCAAACCTTATTTGGACAAGTTCATTATTGTGTTCATCGACGATATTCTCATTTATTCAAAATCTCGAGCCGAGCATGAGCAACACCTTCGCTTAACATTGGAACTCCTGAAGAAGGAACAACTTTTTGCTAAATTCTCCAAGTGTGAATTCTGGCTTAAAGAAGTTCAATTCTTGGGTTATATAGTCAATGAGCAGGGTATTCATGTGGATCCATCCAAGATTGCTGCTATTAAGGACTGGAATACACCAACGACGCCTACAGAGATTCGATCTTTTCTTGGTCTTGCTGGTTATTATCGCCGATTCATTTCAAATTTCTCGAAGATTGCGGTTCCACTCACTGCTTTGACTCAGAAGGATAAGCCTTTCGAGTGGGGACCCAAGCAAGAAGAAGCGTTCCAAACGCTGAAACAGAAGTTGTGTAATGCTCCTGTTCTATCTCTACCCGAGGGAAGCGATGATTTTGTTGTCTATTGCGATGCGTCCAACTTAGGCCTTGGTTGCGTCCTTATGCAACGAGGTAAGGTTATTGCATATGCATCTAGACAGCTGAAAGTTCACGAGAAGAACTACACAACTCATGATCTTGAGTTAGGAGCTGTGGTTTTCGTGCTTAAAATCTGGAGACACTACCTCTATGGAACGAAGTGTGTGGTTTTCACAGACCACAAAAGTCTCCAGCATATTCTTAATCAGAAAGAGCTGAACATGAGACAACGACGTTGGGTTGAACTCTTAAACGATTATGACTGCGAGATTCGCTACCACCCTGATAAGGCGAATGTTGTAGCCGATGCGCTTAGTCGAAAGGAGCGAGTCAAGCTTCATTCTGTTCGAACTCTATCTGATCTTCAATCTCGTGTCCTTCAAGCTCAGCAATTTTGTGTTTCACAAAATTTGATAGGTAAGGAATTACCACGTCAACTTGAGCTTAAACTCGAAGCAAAAGACGATGGTTTGCTCTATTTTAAGGATCGATTGTGGATTCCGAAACAAGATGATCTTCGCACCTTGGCAATGGACGAATCTCATAAGTCTCGATATTCTATCCATCCTGGTGCTGATAAAATGTACAAGGATCTTCGTACTCACTGCTGGTGGCCTGGTATGAAGAAGGATGTTGCCTTGTATGTATCGAAATGCCTAACTTGTCTCAAAGTCAAGGCCGAACATCAACGACCTTCTGGCTTGCTTGTACAACCAGAGATACCGGTTTGGAAATGGGAGAATATTGCGATGGATCTCATCACTAAGTTACCGCGTACGTCTAAAGGTCATGATTCTATATGGGTTATTATCGATCGATTAACGAAATCAGCTCATTTCATTCCGATTCGCGAGGATCTATCCGCTGATAAACTTGCAAAGATTTATGTTGATGAGATTGTGACACGACATGGTGTGCCCTTGGATATCATCTCTGATCGTGATGCTCAATTTTCATCTCATTTCTGGAAGGCCATGCAATCTGCTTTGGGAACCCAACTGAATCTAAGCACTGCTTATCATCCCCAAACAGATGGTCAATCTAAGCGAACGATTCAAACTTTGGAGGATATGCTTAGAGCATGCGTGATCGACTTTGGTGGTAACTGGGATTCTCATCTTCCACTGATCGAGTTCTCTTACAACAATAGTCATCACGCTAGTATTAATATGGCACCATTCGAAGCTCTCTACGGTCGAAAATGTCGTTCACCTGTCTGTTGGAACGAGACCGGTGAAGCTCAGCTTACTGGACCTGAGCTCGTTCTGGAAACAACAGAGAAGATCAAGAAAATCCACGATAATCTTGTGACAGCTCGAAACCGTCAAAAGAGATATGCGGATATGCGACGCAAGCCCTTAGAATTTCAAGTCGGAGATCGTGTCCTACTCAAGGTTTCACCTTGGAAGGGAGTCGTGAGATTTGGAAAGAAAGGAAAACTTGCACCTCGATATGTGGGACCATTTAAGATTGTGGAAAGAATTGGAAAGGTTGCCTATCGTCTAGAGCTACCTCTAGAGCTTGGAAATATTCACCCGACTTTTCACGTGTCCAATCTGAGAAAATGTTTAGCTGACGCTGATCTACACATTCCACTTGATGATATTCGAATCGATGAAACAATGCACTTTGTCGAGAAACCCGTGGAGATCATGGACCGTGCTTTCAAACAGTTGAAGAACAAATGGATTCAATTGGTCAAAGTTCTCTAGGAATCCAAACGTGGCCCAGAGTTTACTTGGGAATGTGAGGACCAGATGAAGGCGAAATATCCGCATTTGTTTTCACAAGCTTCCTCTAATTAAAATTTCGGGATGAAATTTCCTAAAGTAGGGAAGACTGTGACAACTGTGTTCTATAATCGATGTACAATGTAAAGTAATGATGATTATTAATAAAACAATGTGCTTTGGTGTTATTATATGTGTTTTGGTGTTTCTATGTGTGTATTTGTGTTTGGTGATTTTTCAATTCCATTCGATTCGATTCCGATTGCAAGCTTTAAATCGCGTTCTGAAGGTTATACGCAAACTGGTGCATAAACGCAGTCAGTATAACGCAAAAAACACTTCGGAATAGTGACATAGGCTTAACATACCTTAAATAACCTCCACATAACTTAGAAATAAGTTTTGAATGGTTTGGTGTGTTGAAATCAAGTTTGTTTGATCGCAGGGACTATTTGTGTCAAACTGCGAAACTATGCCGATTTGTATAGTAACGAACATTCTGGAACTTGTTCATAAGTTAAACATACCCTAAATAACCTTTACATAGCTTAGAAATAGGCTTTGAGGGGTTCGGTATGCTAAAATAAACTTTATTGATCAATAGGGACTAAAAGCGTCAAAAAGTGCACAATTTGCATTTTCGCGCATATCTTACGTTCTGAATATATCCGGATATAAAAAAATTTATGTAAGCATTAAAATATTTTATTTTAGTGTTTGGCATGATAAAATTCCATTCTTCGCTTAATTTGGATCGTTTTTGCGTTCGTTATGACTTCTGTCGTAATTAAGCGAATAACGCAACCGTATGACCAAACGAACCGACATCTGAGATACTTTTGAGCATGTTTTGAGTTCCCTATACTTTAACTTTATTTTAGAGCATTGAAATGGGGTTAACGGGGCTTAAAAGTGCAAAAAAATCAAGTTTTACAAGTGCAGGGACCATTTTTGAAATTTCTGACCAGATTCAATGAACCTAGTCCATTTTGAAGTGTTGATGGTTTTAACCCATGGTTTTGCAAAACCATGGGATGGTATTCAATGAACCTAGTCCATTATTAGGGGCTCCCATGGTTTTAGAAAACCATGGGCACACATGTAAGGTCCAGATCAAAGCTCAGTTTTCGATGAACGATCTTAGCGGTTCTTGAATTCCTATAAATACCCACCTTTATTTCCTTGCAAACTCACACTTGAATCTAATTTTGGCTCTCTAAGTTGAAGTTTATGCTTCATACCTGAGAGTAAATCGGATCAAGAGCTTGCGGGGACCTTCTGTAAGTGTTCTTTCGTTTTTTTCATTCGTTTTAGCGTTAAAGTCAAACTGCATTTGACTTTCTGCATTGACCAGTTTATGGTCAATGTGAAGTTCGTTTGAACTTCATAACGTGAGTGTAATCACGATGGTTATAGTCCCTAGTGACTATACCTACTGATTACCACGTTATCTAGGCTCAGTGACGAGTGTAGTTTCGGCTAAAATGCGTATTCTTGCGTATTTTGTAACCAAACTACTCTTAGGTATCAAAACCGTTTGTTTTGATACCAAACTTTTTTTTCTAACTTAGGTAAGCATGTTTTAACATGCTTAGCTCGTCACTTTTAGTTTTGTGCTTGTCTAGGGTCGTAAAGGTAAGCGATCTAAACAATCGCTTATACTTTCAAACCCGACCCGTTTGGTCGATCATTAGGATCCGACCAAACACATTAGGTGACCATAGTGTATAGGGAATAACCTTCCAAGGTTATATCTTATGGTCGCTTCGTTTAAGTAGTTTTATGATAGGTAGTTTACTCGAGTGGGTGTTGTGGGTAACGACTGAATCTGTAATTATTAACTTACCCTTTGGGGGTATGTTAATACGAGAAGCGAGGAACGAGGTAGTCGAGTCACGAAGGTTTGAATGTTATTAACGAGACGACCATATATAAGTTTTCACAATTAAAACGAGGATGATTTAAACGATTTAAACGAGTAAACGATTTGGGTAAACGATTGGTTTTTTACTAGTGTTTAGATAACAGGACGGGTGTAATGTGGTGAAAACATGGTAGATACGCCGCTGGTACTTCTTATATATAAGTGTTTTCAACAAATTACATACCGTGGCGTTATTTAGTTCACTTGGGTAAACGATATTGAAACGATGTCACTCAACGATGTTTTCAAAATAATATACGAGTTTATACGAGATGTTTTACAAGATGGTTTTCTAAAACAAAAAGCTTTTGGGTTAAGAATCGTGGCTACGAAATTTTATAAATTATAACCATCTTGATTTGAGTTGGTTAATCATGTTGCAATATTATACACTTTTTAAAAACAAGGTTTTTGAGGTATTGCAATATATGTAAACAAGCCATGATTCCGATACTCTTATAAAACCTATGTACTCGCCAGCATTTCTTTGCTGACTTTGTTTTTACATATGTTTCAGGTGTTGTTGCTTGATTGACGTTCTAGGATGCATGCGTCACATAGGATCTGGACGAGGCCTTAGTGACATAAAACAATGATAGTCGATATAAAACTTGTTTGTTATGTGTTAAAACAATGTTAATGTTTAATATTATCAATAAAATGAAACACTTTTTGTATCCATGGTTATGAAATGATAATTCTGTTACAACACTCCCCGACGTTTCGGCCACGCTTTGTTGATTTACGTGGTCGGGGTGTGACAAAAGTGTTCTAGGATGACGTCATCATGTGTTCTTGAGAACTTCATGTTTTGGCTTCAATCCACCAAGAACAGCTTAGATCTAACTGATTTCCACATAAACAAACAAAGATCTTTCATAGATCTAAACATATCCACAATGAAAAGGATTGAAAGATGGTTTTCCAACTTCCTTTCAACTCTTTTACACTCAATGCATTCAAAACCGACAGAATTGGAGCTTGTGCCGACTTACTACTCATTCTTGTGGTTGTGTTGGTTCAAGATCTGGATTCTATTCACGAGACTACCGATTTCGGGTTAAACATGGAACACCGTCTCGAACAGTTAACTGGTCGGATTTGGGTGATTCCTGTCCGATCAGGGGTACCAAGTATTGACAAGGTTTCCGTTGCTTAATACGTTATCAAGACATCTCGATAAAACGACAAACAATCAAAACAACCAAGTGTAAGACGAACAGGTCGAGCAGGACGGAGTGTCGCCCGATCGGACTGCTGTGTAGGATCGTATTCGGCCCTGTTTGAGTCGATCAGAAGAATTCCTATCCAAAACAAGTGGCGGAAACTAATTCTTTGGTGCGATTTCAGCAGGATTCACTTTAAAACTGTTGTTGTATTGATCTCTGAAACGATTACAAGTTCTGACAACACTTCGGCAGCACTTCGTGGCTTTCCGGAAGAGAACACCTACAACTATCTATGTGGTTTCGCTCTAACAGCCTATTTATAGGAGAGCAGGTTTCGCTTATACATACATGACACAAAAGCAAAACCCCTGATTGACACATGAGCGAAACCTGTGACACATGAGCGAAACCTCACAGTGACACATAAGCGAAACCCTATTTAACATGTGTTTCCTGATTTTCATGCCCTGATCTATCCTATACACTACAAGACTTGATATAAGACGTAGTCGACAGACGTAGTGCACCAACAAACTCCCCCTCGGATGTTGACGGAGTCTTCAGTGTCGAGTCTTTAATTGTCAATCTACAGTCTTTATCAGTCTTCGATCTTCCTCTGAAGTATTTGTCATTGCAAGAATCCTCATTCTCTATCTTTATCTTCAACAAACTCCTCTCTCTCCAATGTTGAATATCATGGTGTCTTCAGACTCCCCCTCTCAATCTGCTGGGATCGTAGTCTGGAATTCACAAGATCATAACCTGGCTTTCATCCTGCTCTGGATCGAAACCTGGCCAACCTGCAAAAACTCTACCCAAAAATAAATTTTCTGATAACCATTTGTGGATAAGATTTTCAAATCTAATTTACCACTTGTAGGAAAAACGTTTTTATTGCAAAACATTTTTTTTTCATTTCATTACAACAATCTTCAAATACTTTCACCCAAACCATTTGTTCATCATGTTTAGCACTCGGAATTTTGAAAATCAGCTCTCCAACATCAGTTGTCGAAAATCTTTTTGGATTTTTTCAAAATTTATGCTAAAACACACTAAAATCTTTTTGGATTTTCTGAAAGAAAATAACTAACACCACTTGTAGAAACAAGAAAATACAGAAATGAAATATATACAAACAATGTTTTTGTGAATTCGTGCAAGAGGATCATATCAGTTTTTGAGACAAATCACTAACACCGTTAAGCTCGATTTCATTTTAAGTTCTAAACGATTCACTTAGATTGTCAGTATACTGGTCCATCTAAATTTTCACACAAAGTTCAACTGTTTCGAGATACGAAGTTAATGTTTTAAGAACTTAAACTCAATCGCGTGTCCCACCTCAGAATATACTCCCGTATCCAGATCCCAATATTCAGTCTTACAGGTTATTATGACACAAATGATATATGTAGGGGTTAATAAATTATGAAGAATCATGAGAGCTCAGGTCAGAACTACCGTTCAGCAGAGAGATCATGACTCAACTTTTGGGTGTGTCCCCTTTAGAGGATATTTTTTACAACAGCATTGCTAAGCAATTTTATTGTCTTATCATTTATGCTGAGGGTGATGCTATGTTTCAAGCATTTGTAGAAAGTATTATTCGAGGACTAGGTCAGAACCATCGTTCAGCAGAAGTCCCGGAATAATACCCCAGATATCACTGAGTATAAAGACCTAGTATATCAGAAAAAGGAATCTTTCAAACAAGATTTCGGGGGTTAACCATATATCCGAGAGATGTTTCCCCACGATATAAGCAAGTTTGAAATTTAGGTTTATATCTCGTCACAATCTACTAAATGTGCAAAAATCTACTGGCATATCATCAGTTAGACCGTTTATCACTTTTTAACTTTCCATTTCTTTAGCATGCTGTGACAGTCCACTGATGTACTATCATTTCCTCTTTTCTGCAACAAAAACTCATTTTTCAATTTTATCATGTTTTTGTCTTTTTCAAATTTTCTAATGTTTTTGGATTTTCTGAAATTTCTACTCCCCCTAAAATGCAAACACATTTTAGGAAATTAGAAAACAAACTGTACAAAAACATGACAACTGATATCGAATTGCCTCAAATCTCCATCCACTTGGCATAAACAATCAGAACTCCCCCTCACAACAAACTATTTTCCCATTATGATCTTAAAACACTTAAGTTTGTTTTAATCAAATGGTTTTTCCGAAAAATAAGTTTTGTCGATTTTACCACTTGTAAAATTGAGGCTCAAATCATCACATTGTTTGCCAATTTTTATAAATGATAGTTAACTCAAGTTCAATTTAATGACCTTGATTAACCACTTGAAGAATCAACCTGAACCACTTGTAAAAACAACAATCATACATACCACTTGTAGTATTAACAATTAAGCATTTCAAACCTGTTTTTTCAACCAATTACCATCTTTTGGTTGAATTCTCAAGGTGCCGATTCCTACTCCTCGCTTACAAACCTGGGAGTTCCGGCAAGTCCTGCAAAACTTTTCAAACACAAATTAAGAAAAATGCCGATTCATGCTCCACGATTACCAACTTGGGAGCTCCGGCAAGTCAGGTTTTTACTCTTTGAAAAATATATCCACCCAAGCCTGACCTTCCTTGGGTGTAACAACATCTTCTTCTCCATCTTTTCTTTCAACAGACTTGTGAACACGTCTTTTAGAAGCATAAAACTCTTTGACACTTTTGGCCTTACCATTGACCATTTTTCCAAAGATACGTTTCACATTTCCATTGAAAGTCTTTTCAACATCAAATTTCTTCTTGTCAGAATAAAATTGATTTGAAATTTCTATTTTTCCAACTTTCTTCATAAAATTTTCAGCACGCAAAGGTGGAAAATTTTCATCATTCATAGTTGGAACTGATTTTTCAACCTTTTTCTCAACACGTGGCTCCTCTGATTTTGTGGAATCAGATTCATCACCAGAATTATTACCTGAACCTTTCATAACCCGTTTTTGATTTTTTACATTTTCTTTTCCTTTCAAAACACTCTTTGAACATTCTCCCTTCTCAAAGGTTGAATTTTCAAAGCCTGTAAACTTTCGGGTTTTCAGTTCAGTGTTATCCACAACTTTCTCTTTCAATTTACCAGATACTTCCTGTTTTGGTTTGAATGTTTTCGGACACTTCCTAGCAACATGACCAGCAATCTTGCACTGAAAACAGGTTCTGGTTTCTATCTTCTTTGGAACAGTAATTTTCTTCAACTCTTCTTCCTTCTTGGCAAGGAATTCCTGATTCGTCTGTTTTCTGAATACTTGTTCTTTCTCAGCCTCTGTCGTTTTCCCTGAAACAAACACAGTTTTTGGTTTATAAACTTTTTCATTTTTATAATTTTTCGGTTGAATAAAACCTAATCCTTTCTTTTTGAAATTACGATTATGATTTGGTTTCTTTTGGAAACTATAACCACAATTGTAACCCATTTTCTTGCTAATTCTTTGTTGATCTCTTGAAGTGTATTGTTTAGGTTTTCCGATAAGATTTAAATCTTTTATTTCAGAAATATTAATTTCTGTAATTTTGAAAACCTTTTGAATCATTTCGAATCTTACACTTCTTATTGGAAAAGCTTCATCAGAATATAATTTGTCAGAATCTTTCAAAGTATATGCAACTTTGAATGATTCATCATTCAAATTAGATTTTAATATCAAAAACCCTTTATCATAAACCCGTTTGTCCTTTTTTACTGTTGACTTTGACGCATCGGACTCAGATTTTGACTTGGATTTGGACTCCGGTTTTGACTCCTCACAGTCATCTTTATCTAACACCTGATCGACCACACTTTTTATCAACTTTGACTCATGATCAGTGTCGGATGACGTGTATGTGACATCAATATTTTCTGGCAAGTTATCCAACGGACCAGACTCCCATTGTAAGTTTATTGCCTTATCGACTCTTTCGGAATTTGGATTTCGAGGTGAATATCCATTTTCGACCGGGGGTGGACATTTGTTATATACAACACTTGGTTTCTCACCAGAAATCTTCACTTCATCATCTTCTCTTATCTCTGACTTCTTTTCTTCGGACGTCTTCACTTCTTCAAATGTCTTCAATTTCTCCACAACCGGATAAATCCTGTCAACAACAAAAGTAGAACATGAGTAACTTTCTAATAGCTTGTTGACTCTCTCAGTTTCTATCTTTTGTGTTGCCAACTTCAACTCCAGATCAGCACATTTCTTTATGTGAAAGTTGACATCATCAAGTTGTCTCAGGTAAGCTCTCTTTAGTGTATTCATTGCCACAACGTGTTCACCGTTTGAATCAGTATACTTGTTGATTTCTCTGTTCATTGTATCATAGGATTCTTTTAATCTATTTATATTGTGCAACAATTCATTGTTCTGCTTGATTAAAGAATCACAGTTCATGCATTTTTCAGGAACTTTAACAGGTTCTGCATCAACTTTGACTTCAAATTCAGGAACCTCTTTGACTGTTCTGTTTGATCGTAAAAATTCAGCTCTTCTCTTTTTCTCAGCTTCTGCCTCAGCTTTTAATCTCTCTTCCTCTTCTTCCTCTTCTTCAAGCTTTCTCCGTCTTGCTTCAGCAGCTTCCATTACTTTTCTGCACTTTTCGGCACATTTCAAATCGTAGGCATTTGCAATGAAATCGTTAACATTTGAAGCATCTTTGGACATCTCTTTGGTCATGAGTTCTTGATCTGGGCAAAAATTGTCCCAACTGAAACCTTCAGCCAATTTTTCATCATCTTGTTCTGCCAAACACACTTTGCTGTTTGTTGGAAGATATTTATCCCAGCTAAAATTATCATATTTGCCCTGATTAACTAGACATGCTCTTTTTGAACTTTCAATCACATCTCTCCCATGTGCAGTTTGTGCCTGATGCGGTGCTGGTGGTGTGACTTGATGATAAATCGCCTTTTTGTGATAATCATTATTTCCAAAAGGATTCTGGGCTCCACTAGCTTCACGATTTTTGCACTCCCTATTGAAATGCCCCTTTTCCCAGCAACGAAAACATGTAACTTTAGATTTATCAAAGCCTAAAGTTGAAATATTTGCATCACAGAATAAATCTCTTCCCGTAATTTGTTTAAACTTCTCGGCTCTTCTCAACACGCTGGCCATGCACCATTTAATATCCATCAATTCCATTTCCTCAGCATCTATTTGATCGTAATCCTCTTTCGTGAGCATTGGATTACCGATCTTTCCGGCCACAAAACTACTATAAGACTCTAGAACCATTCCCAACAAAGACATTTGATTTTTTGCTACTTCTTCAGAATAATTTTGATCACTTTCAAGATTTAATACAATATTGCATTGAAGTTTTCTTCCATTCTTTGTTGCAGAAATGTTTGGATCGAATGATGAAAATCTTGTGCTGCTTGATCCCTGGGATGATTTCTTTTCAGAAGAATCTTTTGCACTGTAAGCAGTTTCGACTTTTGGAGAAAAATTTGACTTTTCATTGACACCATCTTTGTAATACAAGCTGATATCTTGTTCTCCATCATAGTTCTTCATCCTGGCAATCTTCCTCTGCTCCATCTCTTGAGCTTCCAGGTGTTTGATGAAGTCTCCCAGTGTCAAATTTTTATAATCCTTTCTGTTGGATCTAAGCATCATCAGAAACGTTCCCCATGTTTCATGTGGTAGCGCATCTGCAAGTTTTTCAATCAATTCATCAGTATCCTTTTTAATACCAAGTTTTGTCATATTTCTCACCAAGTTACAATATCTATCAATTATTTGCTTGGTGTTTTCAGATTTTAAAGCATGGAATAAATCAAATTCTTTCTTCATGAGAGACATTTTGTTTTTGAGCATATCATCACTTCCAACAAATTTTGCTTCCAATTCTGTCCAAATTGAATAAGCAGTTCCATCATGTTGAAGCAGTATCAAGATATCTTCTTTTATTGTTTGCTGAAGCAGACTCACCATCAATTTCTCATCTCGATATTTTTTTTATCTTCCGTACTCATTTCTCGAATTGTTAACTGCACACCATTTGTTGTAGGTCTAACATATGGTTCCTCAGTGTGTTCCCACGCATCCAAATGATACGCTTCAACCCAATTTCCAAATCGTTCGGACCATCCATTGTAATCATCAATATCCATGAGTTTAGGCGATTTCTGAGACGTTCCGGTTTCGTTCTCATGCAAAGCATTCTGTGTGATTGTAATCGGGCTAGCAAATGCGTTATAGAATTCAGTGTCCATTGTTCAAAGTTCACCAGTTCACAAAATTTCCAAGCTAAGGCAAAGTTGACTTTGGAGCGAAATCTCTGAATTGTCACAAACGCGAAATCCCAAGGTGACACAATAAGCGAAACTTCTAAGTGTCACAATAAGCGAAACCTTAAGTGACCAAATAAACGAAACCTTAAGTGTTCAAATAAGCGAAACCTTAAGTGAACTTGGAGCGAAACCTCAGTTGTTACCAAGAGCGAAACCAGGTGATCAGATGAGCGAAACCAGGTAATCAGATGAGCGAAACCAGGTGATCAGATGAGCGAAACCAGGTGATGACGTCACCTTTTACACGAGTTCATACGAGCGAAACCCTGAAAATCCTAAGTTCTAGATCGATTTTAGCTTTGAAACTTTCAAGGATTTATTAATACATGATTACGAGTGTTATGTGTGAATTTGAGCTGGTTTTACCGTGAAAAATTTTAAAAATTGAAGAAAGTGTAGAAAATCAGAATGAATGCAGCTGAAATGGCAAGAACTCTTCCTCCTGAGCTCTGATACCACTTGTAGGATCGTATTCGGCCCTGTTTGAGTCGATCAGAAGAATTCCTATCCAAAACAAGAGGCATAAACTAATGCTTTGGTGCAATTTCAGCAGGATTCACTTTAAAACTGTTGTTGTATTGATCTCTGAAACGATTACAAGTTCTGACAACACTTCGGCAGCACTTCGTGGCTTACCGGAAGAGAACACCTATAACTATCTATGTGGTTTCGCTCTAACAGCCTATTTATAGGAGAGCAGGTTTCGCTTATACATACATGACACAAAAGCGAAACCCCTGATTGACACATGAGTGAAACCTGTGACACATGAGCGAAACCTCACAGTGACACATAAGCGAAACCCTATTTAACATGTGTTTCCTGATTTTCATGCCCTGATCTATCCTATACACTACAAGACTCGATATAAGACGTAGTCGACAGACGTAGTGCACCAACATGCTGTCCGATCGGACAGCCATCCGAACGACCGGTCATCCGATCGACTTGCACCTTGGCCCCACAATTAATCTTCAAATCAACCCTCAAGAGTTTTGGGAACACCGAACGGATTGTCGTCCGATAGAGTTACCACTCGATCGACCGACCATCCGACTATGTGATGTTTCGAATCTCCAACACTTAAACAATTTTCAACATGTTCAATGCACATGTGTTGCCACCCGATCGAACAACCGTCCGAACGAGTGACAACCTGCTGTGAACTTGTTCTCGCTGAAGTGCCCAACCCATCGGACTGTCACCCGATCGAACGGTCGTTCGATCGATCGACCTGAAAGGTAGAGGTACTTCCATGTTTTCAAAATGCTACAACGAAAACTTCAAAAGTCAAGCCATCATACACAAACACATCCTTCCCAAAGGAAGTAACAATCCACTCGAACGGTCATCCGACCGGACGACCATCCGAACGAACTGTCACTCGAACGACCGGCTGTCTGATCGGACTACCATCCGATCGAACTGCTGTTCTGCCCACTTGCACTCTGTATCGTTTTACGCGTCGCTTATCGGTATGCTATCAATCTGTTCAGGCTAACCCTACTCTCTAGCGCTCCCTTTAATCCATCAATCGCTGTGAGTATACTCGAATCCCTTTTTGCTTTACACACTTTTGGGTGTTACATATGTTACATATACTAAATCTCATCAAACACACTACGCAATACTTTAACGCTAACCATTACCGCATGTTATACGTGACTTAATGAATGCTTGTTTGTTATGTTTACACATGGAATGTTGTCTACCTGCCTTAGCAACGATAGTACTATAGTTTGGACTCAGAAACTGTTCACTCAGGGGTTGTTAAGGACAATTACTTACATGGCTCACAGTGGTGAGTGTGTATCGCGAACTGCCTTGTGCAGTCAACCCGCAGTCATTGGTATCGATAGGTTCATGTCGATAACTAACATGCCTCATTTTACACTGTGTACGTGCTGGTTATGCGTAACGCTTTCGAACTCTATATGCTATTATCAAACTTGTATGCTCACCTTTACACTATGTGTATTTACTTTTACTTTAACGTATGTGACAGGTGCTTAGGATGCTTATTTGCTTACTTTGCTGTTAAATCGAGGCTAGGAAAGACCTAGGTCAACAATAAACACTTGTCTACAATGAAAATCTGAGTTGTCAGAACAGAACAATCTGACTAGATCTTTTCTGTAATAATCGTATTATCATTTATGACATGGTATGGGACGTGTTGCTTTAAATATTTGGTAAATATAGTTGTTATGGAAACTTCTGGACAATCTGTTTCGCTCAGTGCCACGCCCCGATGTTTCCGCCATCTGTTGGAGTGTGACATGCAATGACACAAATCACGTCAAGGAGAAGACGTATGTCTCCGTATTCCCCCTATTTTATTAACGACAAATACGCTATGTTTGACATTCCATGGTAATGTCACCTAACAACTGGTCATCACATGAAGCCCCAGGTAAAGTCCTTAAAATTCTTTTATTTAAATTTCGACTTTTGCATCTAGAGAGTAAATTTTTACATCTCTACTCCTCCTCATGGTCATTGCATCAAGATAATTTCTTTTATTATAGCGAACACTCATTTGCTTCATTTCTTGAAAAATCCATATGTTACACATGCATCGTTTGTTAAGCATGTGGTTTCACTCCGAATGATTGTTTTCATCAAAATTTCAATTATTATTTTGCTATATCCAATTATTGCTTCATGATATTGATGATCTACACTCTTGTAAATGTTGACTCCTTGCTATCGAGTCGACGGATTTCTTGAAACTTCTTTTCCTTTCAAGTTACATACATGGTTTATCTTTGTAACCATGCCGAAATTTCCTTGTCGATACATATATTTATTGTCGGATTACGCTGAAACAAAGTTCAATTGTTTGAACTTGTCCATTACACATATTCAATTCAAAACACCATATGATGTATCGAAAACATCATATTCAAAATTCGTATTAACCAGCGTTTCATTTGTTCCGAGTCGTAGTAGACTTGTTTAGTCTATGACTCCATTAAGTCGTTTGTTGATTTCGACACCTTGTGGTGGTGTTTTCACTAAATCGAAGCTTGCGATAATCTCGTTTACACATCTCATGCACGGATTTAATTAGTTATTTATTAATTTGTTTTAAATCCGTTTTGATCCATCATATTAAAGCAGTCTTAACACAATCGTGTGATAAGACAATGGTACACAAAATTCATTTTATATTCTGGTGTTCCTCCTAACGGTTCTTTCATTATCGATCGAATGTTTTGCGATATTCCTTGCTTCGTCATCTTCGATCGAAAACATTATTTCATTGATATTCTGTTTTCAATTGAAAAATCCTATGATGTTGTTTGAATCAAATTTACTTCATTACGCTTTCACTTGATTTCAAACATGGTGAACTTGTTCGGTCACCACTATTATTGAATTATTTAAATCACCACGACACCTTGTGGTGTCGGTATAAACTTCTAGCTTGGGCTAACCATGATCGAAGATTTCATGCAAAACACAGGTGATACTTGTTCGATCACCGCTATATTTGAGTTGTTTTATTCACTACGACACCTTGTGGCGTCGGTATAACTTGCAGCTTGTGCTGATCACGATCGAGCGCTTCATGCAAAACTATTTCATTTGAGCTTGTTGATTCTAAGTTCATTCAGTGGATGTTATTGTTCCTAGAACTCATTGGCATATTGTAAACGTTCGTTGGGAATTCTATTGCTTAAAATTCCTGTCCTTTGTTAGACCCCTATTAACTTGGTCACACTGATGACTGTATCACTACGTCTCGTTTTCCTTGACATAAATTTCTGAAGCACATTTTCTTTCAACCGTTGGGTTCTTGTTGTTGAGGTACGTCCTTGAATTCGCATAATTCGAATAACTCTTGATTCGATCTCATAATCATTCACCTTGACACTATTCGTATTACCTATGCATAACGTAACTCTAAGGAGTTAACGTCATCTAAATTTCGAGGACAAAATTTTAATAACAGGGGGAGAATGTGACAACCGATAGTTTACGCCTTTAATTACGCGATTAACAATTGTTTAAAGCAATAATAAATAGTGTTTACGACACAAATTAACTTAATTAGGCCTCTAGTATGCCTAGGAACGTTTATCCGACATTACAGTACGCGTATGATGACCTGCGAAAAAAAATCTGCGAAACGTTGAACGGTAACGACCGGGAACCGTACAAAATACTGGCAACGCCGACACATACTCATATACAATTATAGTTTCATGTTTTGACTTAATAAATCAACATTCACTAAAATTTGATTGTATTTAACTATATTCAACCTTCATGGTTTTGATTTAGTTTCCTTTTGCGTGGTTTATAATTTTTTTTTTAAAACATCCTAATTGCTTCTATGGAACAAAAAGAAGCCAACCTTCTAAATGTCTTGCTATATCTCGATCCCATCTATACTAGTTAATTTGAGTTTTATGATTTAACTATATATATAACTTTAAAGACTTGTAGTTCTCAAAACTGAGACAAGATGTAATTGTTTATTCAAAAGTTGTACCAAACCATCTTTTTTTGTCTCCCATGCCATTATTGACCATAAGTCAATACATACAAGGCTACAAGAAAACACAGTTAATTATGGCTCATTCTATACACACCCTTCTCTTCCTGATTACACCCCTCCTTGTGAAAGAAAAACTGTCAGTCCCACGCAGGCCCCACCTGTAAGTATGTGAGAGGAGGGGGGTGAAAAAAGTAAATAGGGGAGGTGTAGATAGTAGCACCCTTAATTATATCATACTGTGAACCATAGACCCAAAATAAATACACACACAAACATGAAACTCCATCACCTGGAGACCCCTGTCTTCTTCCCTCCCTTCCATTTTATTTTCGTCTACTACTTATCTATACCCATACACAAAGAAACATTCATCTCCTTCAAAAGCACATACACCTTCTTCTCCCAATGAAAACCCTAAACAACATCAGGAACTCCATCTTCTTCAAAACCCTCACACAAAATAAACACCTCACCACACTGTGTACTCTCTCTCTACTCGATGTCGGACCGGTGATACACCGGCCGACGGCGGTTGTTCCAGCCGATGACAGCCCCCCCTTTCGCTCCTTGACCTCCGACAACCCCCCGGTTCTTCCAGGGCCGGCCTTAGAGGGAGTAAACTAAAGCCCTAGCTTTGGGCCACCACCTGCCAAGGGCCTCGAATTTGGGCTTGTTGTAGGCGTCTGGGAATGGGGATTTATGATTTAGGTCTTGGAGCCTGGACTTTGGAGGAGGGAATGGATATAAAATTAGGTCTCAAAATAAAAGCGGGAAGGAAATTGGAAGTCAAGAATCGATTGGGGAAGATCAATAGTCATCAAGCGCATACTTTTTTTTGTGTAACATGCACATCAGATCAAAGGTAAATGATCTTTCTTTCTTCGATTGAAAAAAGCTTTATTGATACCGGCAAGTGATCTTTCTTTCGAGTTTCATTACTGCTATTTGGTTTTCCAATCTACAATTCTTGATGTGGTATGTAACAGATGATACTGCAATCTCCATGATTTATACTTTATAAGTGGTATGTTCTTCATTTCAGTTCCGAAAGCATGAAATGCATTATATGTGTTTGATTTTATTTTAATGGAATTTTAATTTTTTCCCCAATATATCATTTACTCGGAATACTTCAAGAACATTTAAAGAAGGAAGATATTTGAAAGACGAAACAACTCCCACAAAACGAAATTAGATAATATCATTTTTATTGCCAAAATTGTGTTGAAACATAGACATATTATGGTCTCAGTAGGAAATTGGATGATAGTAAATAGTTAGTGTAAAATTGCTAATCTTTTTCTTTGTGTGATGATATGGAACTTGCTTATAGGTTATTCATGGAAAGAAGCACTCCATGTGGTCACTTTTGTCGTACGTGATCTCTCCAATTCTTAAAATTCGCTAAATAAAAGCTCATTCTAGATCATCATATCTCATCCTTCGTCCTGCTCTAGATCCTTTTTGGAAGGACAAAAGGTATGATCACATTTTATTTTATGTATTTAAAGGTTGTAACAGAGTTTTATGTGATTATGCTTAATACTAGGAACACATCTCAGCCATTTTGAAAACAAAAAACTCATAGAAATAGATTTGTTTATATTCAATATCAATGTTAGGTTACAAAATTATTTTGCAAAAAGGGCCACCATTTTTTAATTCGCTTTAGGTCCCTAAAAAGGTTGAGCCGGCCCTGGGTTCTTCGTTGGATGAAACGGACCACCACCCCCATTGTCGGGTGGTGGTGGTGAGCGACGGTCGCAGACGAGAGACGAAGAGAGAGCGAGAACCGGCGGTCGGAGACTCGGACCGGCGGTTGGTTCATTTATCCGGCAGTCCTTGTCTCGGTCCGATGAGTTTTCCGTGCCGATGGCAGTAGAGGAGATTATGCTCCGGTCAGATTGTTCAACATCAACTGGTTCCTTTTTCTATGCGGTTTTGGTTCGGGTCATACTTTGGACCAGGTTTCAGGTTCGGGTCAGTAAAGTTGGTTCATGCTCGGGAGTCTTGGGTCAGAATTCTGGGTCAGTTTTGATCTCGTTCCAGCTCGGGTCTCTTGGTTCGTGGTTCGGGTTCGGTTCACTCTCGCTTCAGACTTAGAGGGTTTGGTTGCTTGGGTTACGTTACGGCTCGGATCTTGGCTCGTTGGATTCAGTCAACGCTGGTCAGAGGAAGTCAACTCAGTCAACAGTTCGGTTCGGGTCTCGGGTTACGGGTCAGATTAGGGAGCGGTGCGATCGACTCGGTCAAACAGAGTCAACTCAGTTTACTCGATCAACTCAGCGAGTCGACTCGGTCAACTCAGTTGACTCGGTCAAGTGGTTCGACGTTTCGACATGAAGAGTGGTAAAGTTTTAACGACGAAGTTAATTACGTTGTTTTTATATACTAATTAATTAAATGCGTGAAAACGAGCTCTCGAACTGAATGGATTAAGGAATCGTATACATAGAATTCCTGGATTCGTTTGTTAGTCATATTTATATAACTTGCTTTATTACATACAAATATATTGTTGAATTTTGAAAAATAACGACAACTTGCGTTGTCGGGGGCGTCTAAAAACAGAGGAAACTCTGCCCGTTTTTCGAGAGAACCCGAAAACAAAATGTGTTTTTATTGTAAATCGAGAACTATCTAAGTTAAACGACTTTTATGAAAAGAAACACAAAAGAATATTACTTTCAACGGCACTTTGCAACTTTTGAAAACGACTATTCGGAAATTATTTAAAACAAATAAATATAGTTATTATATTTATTTTAAAACTCGAAAATTCTACAAATCTTTTATAAATATCAATATAATTACTTATATTGTTTTAAACGACGATAACCCGAATTCATTATTACAAATAAATATAGTTTACATATTTATTTCGAACATCAAACAAGACGACGGTTCTTTTATAAACTTAAATATAGTTTATATACTATTTCAAATTTCAAACGACACAAATTCGCTTTTATAAAATAAACATAGTTTATACACTTATTTCAAGTATCAATCAATAACGAATTCTTTTATAAAAATAAACATAGTTTTATGTTTATTTCAAACATCAAGCGACTCGTATTCATTTATAAAAATAAATATAATTATATATTTATTTTCAAACACAAACAACTCGATGATACTTTTGTAAAATAAATATCACTTTTTATATTTATTTCAAACGCCGAAACGACATATACGTATATTTTGGCAAATATATACAAGACGCAATATATATAATACAAGTTTACTATATATTACTTTCATACGAATATTCCTATATACACAAACGATTTCTCGGGGCGAAAAGCGATCTTATCGATATGTTTATATATTTTTATATAAATATTTATTTATTTTTAAACCTCTCGAGAACTAAGTCTTCCAAGACTTATTAATTACCAACAATAAACGAAACTTAACGAGTATAACTTCCTCGTTTCCTTCAAGATAATAACTTACCGTCGAATCTTTCGGTCAACGATTCGGTAGAGCTCGGTGACACGTAGTTTAGTTACCGTGTTTATTTAGAAACTTATAAGATATTCCGTGATGGGAATATTGTAGAATGCACGCTAGCGAGTTACGTCTTGGAAACGACATCACGAAGTCGTATTTAGCTAGCTTTGCACATGGAAATTCAGGTGAGTTCATAACCCCACCTTTTTACGGTTTTACATTTATATGAATGTTTTCGGGGTGGAAAGACATGCACGTTTTATGGAAACAAACAATGTTTTCAATGAACAAAGATTGCGTATTTTTAAACAAGCACGTTTTGCAAGAACATACGAGGTTTTTAAAGGAACAAAAACTATATATTTCTAAACCATGTTACAACACGCTTTAACTAACACAAATGATTTGTGATCTTCATTGAACTCAAATGGTTTACGAATGATTCATACTAAATATGCCGGTTTTACAAAACAAATGCGTATTTTTGAAACGTTAATGATTTACATGACTAGGGACGGGATTGTCCTAGTTATAATAACGAGACTGGGTTGGTCTGCGTACGTAAAACGAGACAACCTAGTGAGTTCATGACCCCCTTTTCTTTTAACTGTTTTGTTTTATAACTTCGGGGGTGAAGTACATGTTACAAAATGATTACAAACAATTACAATTGACATGGTTAGCTATGGAAAGTACAGTAGATCATGTGAATGGGTAGGCGCACTCCTAAGACCATTAATCCTCGTGTTAGGACCGAGGGACATGAGTGATAGATCTATTTGGTTGTAGCGAGCCCACACCCATGTGGACCGGGGTTTGGCCCATGAGGTGACTATGTCATACAGTCGGAGGCCCGATACAAAATCTGCTAGGTTTGAGCCTTCCTACGCCGTTGCACGCATATTAATGGCCTTGCAAACCATTAATTGATCTGTTTCCTTGTTTCGCTTTCATACCGGGATTTACAAAACATACATACATACTTACAATGAATACAAATGTTTACAAGTTTATTTGGAACTCACAGTTTTCATATAACATGCTGAGAAAAATGACTATTATGTTTTCTCAACAACTTTTAAAAACCGGTTATTCAAAATATTTATTCAAATCTTTTTCAAAACAAACTACGAACTCGCTCAACTTTATGTTGACATTTTTGCATGTTCTTTCTTAGGTTGCACTTCAAAATTATGGCACGGTTGGAATAGGAGAATCATTGGAGATTCGAGTACTTAGTGGGCGTTCATTTTATAGAAGTCTTAGCAAACAAACACTTCTGCTGTGTAATGAAGATACCGGTCCAGTCACGCCAGCTCTGATATTTTAGGGTGTGACACTTTTGATCATGGTGATTCAGAGTCTGAGGGGGAGCAAATCCAATCTTCAGATCAGACAGTTCTTGAAAGTGAACAAGTTGCGGATCAGAACGTTACTAATTTGGAAGGCGAGGTGGATATTCCTGGCGAAGTTATGCCAAGGACTCTTTCATACCATCCAGAAGAGTTGATAATAGGCGAGCTGCAGTCAGGCGTTCGCACCAGAAGCCAGATTGACCATGGCCTTACTTGCTTTTATACTAAAATTGCTCATTTACAAACTGAATTTTCACTCAGTTGTTTCATTTCGCAGATAGAGCCAAGAACCTACAAGGAAGCACTGACAGAAGATTCATGGGTCAATGCAATGCAGGAGGAGCTGAGTCAATTTGAAAAGCTTGGTGTATAGAAGCTTGTGGATTTACCTGACGGACACAGGAAAATAAACACGAAGTGGGTGTTTAAGTGTAAAAGAGACGACCGAGGAGTTATTGTTCGTAACAAAGCTCGACTCATGGTCCAGGGTTTCAGTTAGCAAGAGAGGATAGACTTCACAGAGGTTTATGCTCCGGTTGCTCGTCTTGAAGCTATCAGAATTTTCCTAGATTTTGTTTCATGGAAATGATTCAAAGTGTACCAGTTAGATGTCAAATCAGCATTTTTATATGGAAAGGTGAAAGAGGAAGTATATGTTGGTCAGCCATCGGGCTTTACCAACCCAATCCTCAAAGACAAGGTCTACCTGCTAGACAAAGCGCTGTATGGTTTGCATCAGGCCCCGAGAGCCTGGTACGAGACGCTCTCTTAACACTTGCTTGCCAACAGCTTTATTCGAGGCAAAGTGGATTCTACCCTCTTCACAAAAGAAGTCGATTGGCACTTACTGAACGTACAGATTTATGTTGATGATATAATCTTTGGGTCAACAAACGAAGAACTCTACAAAGATTTTGAAAAAGTGATGAAGCAGAAGTTCGAAATGTCTTCAATGGGTGAGATGAAGTTCTTCCTAGGTCTGCAAGTCGACCAAATGCCTGAAGGAACCTTCATTCATCAAACGAAGTATGTTTACGACGTTCTGGAGAAATTCGGAATGTCTGAGACAGCTCCAATTTCCACCCCGTTAGCAACCAATCATGGTATCAACCCTAATCTCACCGGAGAGAAGGTGGATGAGACTTTATACCGCTCAATGATCGGTTCGCTGATGTACTTGACAGCATCCAGACCCGATATCATGTACCCAACATGCCTCGCGGCCCGATATCAGTCAAGTCCTAGAGCTTCACATATGGCTATAGTCAAGAGGATACAATGCTACCTGAAAGGAACTCCAACACTGGGGTTGTGGTATCCAAAAGATGGTAAATTTCACACTCGCAGGATACTCAGATTCTGATTTCGGTTGCTGTAAAATTAATGATAAATCAACAACTGCAGGTTGCCAATTTTCGGACCTCGATTGGTCACGTGGCAATGTAAGAAGCAAACCTCTGTTGCTTTATCAACATGTGAAGCAGAGTACATATCTTCCAGCAGCTGCAGCTCTCAAATCCTGTGGATTCAGCAACAGATGCGCGACTACAGTTTGCAATTTCTTACTTGACCTATTTTTGTTGATAATGAGGCTTCAATAAACATAACGAAAAATACGGTACATCACGCTAAAACCAAACATATAGAAATTCGTCATCACTTCATCCAAGATTGTTTCGAGAAGAAGTTGATACGAATTGACAAAATCCACACCGACGAACAAAAGGCAGATTTACATACCAAAGCTTTCGATAAAGCTCGTTTTCAATATCTTTTAAAACTAAATGGTATGAAATTGTTGTCGGATGCGGAGAAAATCATTGGCGTTGAAGAGAAAACCGAGGCAGATGATGTTGAAAAGCAGTCTGCACTTGTTTGTCGTATTTTTAGTTGTTTTGGTATTTAGGGGGAGATAGATAATATTTTCAGAAAATACAAAAACAATAAAAAAATGCAAAAATCCAAAGACATGAGATATTTTCAAAATCCAAAAACAATAGAAAACCAAAAAGAGTTTGTGTAAAAAAGGGGAAATGATAGTACATCAGCTAGACAGTTACAGTATGCTAAAGATATGTTTTGTTTAAAATGTGTTAAGCAGTCTCGCTGATGATATGCCGGTAGGTTTTTATACATTTAGTAGATTTGTTCGGGATATAACCTAAAATCATTCCTTCCTTATACGTGGGGAACATCTCTCGGATATATAGGTAACTCCTGAAATCTTGTTTGAAAGGCTTTCTATTTCTGACATACTAGGTCTATGTGCGTGATGATATCTGGGGGTATTATACCAGGACTTCTGATTTTGCGGAAGCAATAGCCTAGTCCTCGTATAATAGTCTGCACTGCTTTAATCTTTAAAGCCTACCCTCAGCATAAAAAATGATGAAACATTGCAAAATGCTAATCATGTGCTATTGAAGAAAAGATCCCCAAACGGGACACACCGAAAGTCGAGCCATCATCTCTTTGTCTGAACGGAAGTTCTAACCTGAGCTCTCATGGCCTCGCATTACCCGTTACAGATATCATTATTGTACGTTCACATGTAAGACTAAATATAGGAGTCTGGATACGAGAGTATATTCTGAGGTGGGACACGCGTATAAGTTAAGCTATTAAAACATTAATCCGTATCCTGAGTAAGTTGAAATTTGTGTGAAAATTTAAAAGGATCAGTATCTCGGCAATCTAAGTGAATTGTTTAATACTTAGTGTGTAATCAAGCTTAACGGTACTTGTAACTTGTCAAGCAGCTGATATGATCCTCTGACACACTCACCAAAAATATGTTTGTAAATAGCTTACTTTTACTGTACTTCATTTCATAGTTAGTCTGATACCCAAAAAGATTTCATAGTGTTTCAGTATAAACTTTCTTAAAATCCCAAAAAGATTTTATTTTTCTGCTTTAGTTTTTCGACAAACCAAGGTAGAAAGCTGATCTTCAGACTCGCAGTCATGAAGCAAAGCAGGAAGTTTCTGAACTGGACAGCAGGGTTGGGAGCTAATCTTGAAAGGTTTGATAATTCAAAGTCAAAAGCAAGTTCATTTAGTTGACACTTGTACAATTTACATGAAAAATGTGTTTGAAAAATTTGAACAAATTGTCAGTTGTTTTGTTTCGGGTCAACCAAGGTCATTAACTTGGACTTGGTGGACAAATTAAGTGCCTAGGGTCATTAACTTAGACCTAGATACTTAAGTGGATTTCTAAAACTGACCAAATCTGATAAAACGGGAAAACTCAAAAGGTCAAAACATCAAAGCCAAAAGAGAGTTGTTTGGATCGGATGGCAATCCGATCGGATGGCAATTCGATCGGATGGCCATCCGACACTTGGTCACTTCTATATATATGAGTCAATGGTGTTCAGTCAAACCTTTACTCGTTCGAGCGACCATCCGATACTAAACACTCTCACTTTCTTGATCTGATTTTCACATTCTTTCTTTCCACATCACATTGGATTGTTGGCATGCTCAACCTTCACAATGGGAAAGGTAAGTTTACTGATTTTCATTGTTAAATTTGATGTTTTGATGATGTTTTTGAGTGTCGGAGACTGTTCGGACCATATTTCTTAGATCTAGGCTTTTCTGTTGATGTTTGATAGATTTTAAACATAGGGTTTTGTTCACGGGCCTTAGATCTATAGGTTTACGTTCTTGATTTGTTCAAAAACTTGTTAAAATTTGATAATTTGAAGATTAGAGGTGTTCGGCCTTCGGTACACAAAAAGTGAAATTAAACACAATCTAGGCCGAGTTAGAAAATTTTGAACATAGGGTTTTGATCATCGGCAAAAACTCTACGTAGATCTGTGTTCAATTTTGTGCTTTAGTTAGAAAATTTTTGATGTTCAAAGCTTGTTCAAAACTGTTCTTAAGTGTTCATTGGCTCGAGTGGTAGTTCAATCCGAAGCACACATTCTTTGATTGGCCTTATCTTATCAATGATCGAGTGGCAATCCGATCGGATGACAATCCGATCGGATGGCCATCCGATCCATATCACTTGTTCACTGGTTTGACTTATAAAAAAGGTTGACTTATTTGTCACATGGATCGAGTGACAATCCGATCGGATAACAATCCAATCAGATGGCCATCCGAGCCATAAACACAAGTCTTGACTGATTGTTCCTTAATGTTGATGGTTCACCCGATCGGATGGTAATCCGATCGGAACACCATTCGATCCGCAGTACTGTATAGAGTGTGAGTTCCCAGAGTTAGAATTTTTTTTGAGATTTTCAATATTTTCATCACTTGTCACTTTTTGTCTCGAACTACGTGCAAATGTTAAATGTCAATTATTTTTGCAGGCAAGAGCATCGGATTGGGATAAGTCGCACAATAGATACTGTCTGTTGGATGCACATTACACAGATACACTCCGTTTAAAGACATAGCAAAATTTTTAAGAGAAAGTAAAGTTGCTAAAGCCTTAACTGATAGAACCATTGTTTATGAATCACATGTTAGAAGATTTTGGAGTTCGGTGAGATATGAGGAGAGTGAAAATATGATTTGTTCAGCAGTTAGAAAGATGGACGAGAATGATCAGGATGTGGATTTGGAGATTAAGTTTAATGTTGGAGATTTAAGAAGGGTTTTGGAGTTAGGAGATTCTGATAATGATCCTACCATTATTCCTGAACGATTGTGCAAGGGTTTGTGGTGCAGAATGGGATTTACAGGTCATCTGAATGGGAAATATCTTAAGACTAAGTTTAGTCCACCATATAATGAAACACCCATTTCAATTAATCAAGATTTTAATAATAGAATACGTATTTTAGTACTAAAAATGCGACTTTACAAAAACTTGTCATGCCAACATTCCCATATGTTTTAAAAACATTTCAAGACATAGTTGTAAGTGTTTACATAATTCACCTATAACAAAACAAAACAAGGTTTAACGCGGAAGCTTCATTTAACGTGTGTTCGGTTCTTGTTCGTCGCTTGATTTTCATCCGAGACTCTCGACTTTCACCTATGATCAAAACCAACTTAAAAGTTAGTTTTGATGGTTAAATAACAAGTACAACAAGGTAAATGGGTCAAATAATCAAAATAAACAAAAATTTCAAGTTTTTACGTCGTTGTCGCGCGCCACGATAAACCCCTTTGGGCGTCGCGCGACGCCACACCTCCATTTCGACAGAATGTTTTGATCTGCAGCTGGATATTCCCAGCCAACCTTAAGTTTAAAGAAACGAGCATAACTCTTTCGTTATTTGTCCGTTTTACACGATTCTTTTTCCTACGTGATCGTAATTTAATTCTCCATCACATGGAGTTAACATCCGACATCCGAATTAATAAAATTCTGGACTTTTAAGCCTTCGGCTTAATACTCTTTTACAAAGTTTAGACCCATTCATAATTTTATCAAACAAACATTTTTGTTTGATCCCTATTTCTCATGAACCTCATAATTTCTATATTGTCTACCATATTAGGTTCGAATCACGGGTTTATATACACTCTTAAACCCATTTTCGCGTATATGCTTATTTTGACCCATTAAGGGCCTTTAAGCATATTTTAAGCACGAATTGCATTCATTCGTTTCTAGCTTAACATTTCCGCATTTCTTATCGTGTGATCTTCCACCACAACTATATCTGTGGTGGATTTAATGCGGTGATCTATATAACCCGAGTTTTACCCCTCGGATCATTCATTTATGGCAAAGACTCATATCGAGTCATTTGATCAAAGATTCACATCTTCCTCTTTTTATACTTATCCTAAGTATTTACTTGGTCATAAAACTCGTTTCCAAACAACCTCTAAGGGTTGTTTGCCCAATTTAGTTTACGAGGGCGTTTTAGTCCGTTTTAGCCTTTCATTTACAATGAAGGACTTTTGAAAGCATGTTTGACCCATGATCCTTCTTTTTAGTTATAATCTTGTTTGAAAAGTCTCTAAGCTTTTGAAAACGCAACAATCATTGTAACAACTGTGCTTGTAATCACTATGAACAGTTCTATTATCAATAAAACAATGTTATTTGATCCCAATGTTTGTTTGATTGTGTTTTACTTTTTTCATGTTTTGACTTTTGTTCAATTCCAAACTCTACATCACTTTCTGGAGAGTTATACGCAAACTAGTGCGTAAACGTACTCAGTTTAATGCGAGAAATACTCCGGAACATCAACATATACTCAACATACCTTAAATAACCTTTACATAACTTAGAAATAAGTTTTGAAGGCTTTGGTATGGCAAAAACAAGTAAATTCGTTTACAGGGACTAAACTTGACAAACTGCGAAAGTATGTCAATTTGAACTGTAACGAACATTCCGGAACATGACCATAAGTTAAACACACCTTAAATATCCTTTACATAGCTTAGAAATAGGCTTTGAGGGGTTCGGTGTGCTAAAATAAACTTTTGGGTCATTCAGGGACTAAAAGTGTCAAAAAGTGCACAAGTTTGCATTTTCGCGCATAACTTACGTTCTGAATACATCCGGACATCCAAAAAAATTTATGTGAACATGAATATATTATATTTTAGTGTTCGCCATAAGAAAAATCCATTCGTCGCGTCATTTGGATCGTTTTTCGCACTTATGCGTATTCCGTCGTAATTAACCGAACATCGCAACCGTACGGCTAAACGAACCGACATCCGAGATATTTTTTGAGCATGTTTTAAGTTCCCTATACTTTAACTTCATTTTAGAGCTTTGAAATGGGGTTAACGGGCCTTAAACGTGTCAAAAATGGGCTGATTGCACTGCAGGGACCAAAACTGTAAATCTGCCAAAGTTGTTACCATACGGACCTCAACATTGGCAGCTTTGAGGTTCGTAAGGCAACCTGCAGAACAGATCAGACTAAACAGTCAGCAGATTATCAGCTGATTAAACCACAACCACAAGTTCTAAACTTGCCCTTTCAGCTCTTAATAGGCCATTTTCAGTAACCATAACATTTTGACAAATGTACGCATGAGATTCGAGCACGGTTTTCATGAAACGATCTTAACGGTTACCCGAAATCTATAAATACCCATCACATTTGCACACATTTCTCACAAGAATCTGATCATTTGTGCTCTAAGTTGAAACCTTTGTTTCATACCTGAGCTATTTTGATCTTGATTAGCATTCGGGGACCCTTCGTAAGTATTCTTTCGTTCTTTTATTGCTTTTCGAGTCCGAAAGTCAAACTTTGTTTGACTTTCTGCATTGACCAGTTTATGGTCGATGCGAAGTTCGTTTGAACTTCATAACGTGAGCGTGATCACGATGGTTATAGTCCTTAGTGACTATACCTACTGATTACCACGTTATCTAGGCTCCGTGACGAGCCGTAGTTTCGGTCAGAATACGTATTCTTACGTATTTTGTAACCAAACTACTTATGGGTATCAAAACCGTTTGTATTGATACCAAACCTGTTTTCTAAACTTAGTTAAGCATGTTTTAGCATGCTTAGCTTGTCACTTTTAGTTTAGTGCTTATATAGGGTCGTAAGGTAAGCGATCTAAACAATCGCTTATACTTTCGAACCCGACCCGTTTGGTCGATCATTAGGATCCGACCAAACACATTAGGTGACCATAGTATATAGGGAATAACCTTATGAGGTTATACCTTATGGTCGCTTCGTTTAAGTAGTTGTATGATAGGTAGTTTATATGCCTTAGGTAAATTACCAAAATACCCCTATGATGCCAAAATTCATTTTAAACATATGTAACATAACTTTTGACATCTAAACTGATTTGACAATCATATTAGACATGTTAAGGCATATATTACTTGTCATAGGACTAGTTAGGCGGTCCGAACGCGTTTCACGCGAACGACGCGTTTCACGCGAACGACGCGTTAAAGTAGCATAAGCTACCTAAACGGGTCGTAATGGGTCACAAGCACTTAGGTTAGGTTTCATTTAGTATGTAGGCTTTGTTAAACCATACTACATGAGTTCCCATACTCATTTGGTTTACGAACCCTCATTCTATCCGATCTTCCGATTTAGGTCCGGTTTATTAACATAGTTACCTATATTAGGTGCCGTTTGATTCCGTGATCTATATCATTGCTTGGTGGTTATCTTTAGACATCTGAGCAATCTCAAGTGAGTACATGGACCCCTTTTTTACTGTTTTGGGGTGAAACACATGTGCCTACTTGTTACTTTCATGCTTTCATGTTTTCACATCATATACATGCTATGTTCGTTAGTACATTATAGTACATGATTTCATTACATCTTATGCTAGGTGTGCCCATTGTGTGCATTACTTAGTACATTGTTTTACATTACATTTCATGCTAGGTGTGCCCATTGTGTGCATTACTTAGTACATTGTTTTACGTTACATTTCATGCTAGGTGTGCCCATTGTGCGCATTACTTAGTACATTGTTTTACATCACATTTCATGCTAGGTGTGCCCATTGTGTGCATTACTTAGTACATCGTTTTACATTACATTTCACGCTATGTATGTTCATTTGAGTACATACTTAGTGCATTGTTTTCACATGCTTACATTTTGTTATGACATTTGGTTTGTTTAACATGGAACAATACATTCATTAACATTAATTACGCCGTTCGTTAGCAGGTAGTGGTACCATAGGAATTGACAACTCCCGTTCCGGACATCCCAGGGAAAGGGGATGAAAGGAATGACCGAATTCGATATACATAACTTAGATAAACCTTTAATTTGTTTAAGGGTTTATCGCCACAGTCTCAAGGCTTGGATGTATGCATTTTAACAATACCGCATAAATGTTTGTATCAGTATGGCATGCATTTGTTACACACAACGTGACTTTGATTTAAACTATGTTTTACTTCAATACCTTGTTGTTGTGCATTTTACATATGGTTTAGTTGATACATTTCACTTACCATACATGACATTTTGGTTACACATTACATGATCTACATTGAACATAAACATTTTGACATTAATATACACATTTGGTGGTTTACATTGGGCATTGACATTTTGATATGGTTTACACAATAACACTTGACAATTGGTTTGTACATGAACAAGTTACATTGGTGGTTGTTTGGGTAAGTGATTTGAGTAACGATACGTGTGTAATATGATACAAACATGGTGGATACACCGCTGGTACTTCCTATATATAAGTGTTTGTATAATACTACATAGCGTAACGTTATTTAAATCATTTCAGTATAGACATATTACATTTTTATACAAATTACATATTTTCACACGACATTGATTTACAAAACAATTTATCTTATACAACTCATTTTACATGGTTATTCATTTAACCTTACATTTACTTATACATATCAACTGATCTTATCGTTTTTTAAATGATTTACAAGACAAAGCAAATTACAAGGTTCATGACTAAACATTTTCTCAAATACAAGTCATGAATCCTATTTTCACAAACCTATGTATCTCACAGGCATTTTTATGCTGACGTACCTATTTTCACATGTGTTTTCAGGTGCTTTTCCGTAGGATGATGATCATGACACTAGGGCGGACCTGTGCCTTAGAGACTTAAAATGATGCTAGACTATGTTTAATTATGTTATAAACTCTTTTGTTTACTGTTCAAGACAATGTAACACCCTTGTTTAATAAATAAATTACAACCTTGTATACCATGGTTATGAAACAATTTATTCTGTTACGACACGCCCCGATGTTTCCGCCGCGATTTGTTGTTTTACGCGGTCGGGGTGTGACAGAAGAGTTGGTATCAGAGCCAATGGTTATAGGGAATTAGGTTATTAGTAATGCTTTGACCTAGACTATAACTTTTCTAGGACCCTAACACAAATTATTTGTGTTTAGATCTTAAAACATGCACATCACCTATCCTTAGGTGATTATCAGAACAAAAGCCAAAATTTTTCCGAAACGATTTTTGAAAAACAATCATCTGTTTTTGAATGATTTATTACAAGGTTTTGAACCCTCTGTTATATGGTTTTGAACCCTTTTCAGTTTGATTAAATTTTTGGCCTTGTGCCTTCAAATTTTCAAAATCTCGTCAAGGTTTTGGGTCTTAAATAATGTGAACACGTGCAAACTGGAAGGGTGAATGCCTGTATTCTGGGTTTTCTGTCTAGGCAAGCACTTCGTATACATCTCAACCAGACGCGAGACCAGTTGTGCTTACCTGGGAATTCTTGGGATGAGTGTTCACTTATAGGCGAGCATGTCTTCATTATACATTATTTTTGATCCATTTACTTTGATTAGTCACTGTGTGTCGTTTGTTTGCTTTGTGATACGGACGAATGACCACCATCTAGGTTGTTTGCAATTCTTGTTTTTATCATCTCATTCTTTTCATCCAATCATCTCACTCGTTTCCTTTCATGTTTACCTCTTTTAGAATGCCTCCTCGACGCGACAATCTGATAGCAACTGCCGAGCTGGCAGAAATTATTGCGCAGCAGATGGCTGCTCAATTTCCAAATCTCTTTGCTCAATGGAACCAAGCCATCAATAACAACAACAACAATGTTCCATGCAAATACAAGGATTTTAATCAGGCTAAACCACTCAAGTTTAGTGGTTCTGAAGGAGCGACTGGGCTTCTTCAGTGGTTCGAAAGCATTGAGAATACTTTTCGCCACGTGCAGTGCCCGGATAATCGCAAGGTCGAGTTCTCCTCGAGCGTGTTTCAGAAGAGGGCTCTTACATGGTGGAATGGGGTAATGAGAGACCGGGGTGCAGAAGTTGCTCTCGCACAGACATGGGCTGAACTTAGAGCCCTTATGATGAGGGAATTATGTCCTCGCCATGAACAGCGGGCGTTGGAGAAGGAGTTTGATGTTTTGAAGCAAGATAGTGGTGAGCACAGGGCTTATACTGATCGGTTTGAAGAATTGAGCTTGCTTTGCCCGACAATGGTTACCCCACTCGACAAGGCTATCGAAAGATACATCGACGGCCTACCTGACTCGGTACAAGATATTCTTACTGGTAGTAACCCTGCCACACTCCGTCAGGCAATCGAGTTATCAGCGACGCTGACTGAGTCGCAGATCCGGAAGAACAAGTTACACAGGAAGGGTGACAAGGGCAAGAAACAGTCGGCTGACAAGGGGAATAGCAAGAAGGGTCAAAACAAGAATGGAAAGGACTCTGGTTCTTCGAAGAGGTCAAGGAAGCGTAAGGCTTCCCAAAATTTTGCTATCACTGCCCAAGCTAATCAGGCAGCTCCCAACCAACCCGCACAGCTTCCAGCAAAGAAACCCTATACAGGGAATGCACCTTTGTGCAATAGATGCAACAGTCACCATCAGCCGCAACATCAGTGCCGTTTCTGTACTAGCTGTGGGAAGTCAGGTCATCTTGCCGATGTTTGTCGGTTTGCTCAGAATCGCGCAGTTCAAAACCCGGCTCAACAAGTTGCACAGCCTCCTGCTCAGCAACAGGGTCAAGCTGCACGACTACAATACCCACCAGGTGCTTGTTACAATTGTGGGGATCTGACCCACTACAGAAACCGGTGCCCAAGGCTAGCCAACCAGAACCAGAACCAGAACCAGAATCAGGCTCCGGCTCGAGGCCAAGTCTTTAACATGAATGCCCAAGAGGCGCAGGCGGATGATAATGTGGTGAACGGTACGTTCTTTATTAATAATCAGCCTGCATCTGTTCTTTTCGATTCTGGTGCCGATAAGAGTTTCGTGTCATTATCTTTTGAGCAAATGCTTCGCGTGTCTAGAACGAAACTAGGAAAACCTTTGACAGTAGAAGTTGCTAGTGGTGAACCCATTATTCTTGATTCTGTTCTTCGCAACTGCCAGTTGAACCTTAACGACCATCTTTTTCCTATTGACCTCGCGCCTATGCAACTTGGAAGCTTTGACGTTATTGTGGGAATGGATTGGTTATCCAAGCATCACGCAGAGATAGTTTGTTCTGAGAAGATTGTTCGTGTGCCGCTTTCGACAGGCGAGATTCTGCAGGTTCAAGGTGAGAAGCCTACCGGTGGTCTCAAACTCATGTCTTGTTTTAAAGCTCGGAAGTATCTGCAGAAGAACTATGTGGCTTTCTTAGCACATGTTACAGAAGATAAAGGCAAGGGTAAGTCTATTTCAGATATTCCTGTCGTTCGGGATTATTCTGAAGTGTTCCCTGAAGATTTACCTGGTCTACCTCCAGCACGCCAAGTCGAGTTCCGCATTGATCTCGTACCTGGTGCAAATCCCATTGCCAGAGCTCCATATCGTCTTGCACCATCTGAGATGCAAGAGTTGTCTAAACAGCTTCAGGAGCTCTCTGACAAAGGTTTTATACGTCCTAGTTTTTCACCTTGGGGTGCTCCCGTTCTCTTTGTCAAGAAGAAGGATGGATCCTTTAGGATGTGTATCGATTATCGTGAGCTTAACAAGCTTACCATCAAGAATCGATATCCCTTACCTCGCATAGACGACCTCTTTGATCAGTTACAGGGCGCTTCTTATTTCTCGAAGATTGATCTGCGATCTGGATATCATCAACTTCGCGTGCAAGAAGAAGATATTCCTAAGACAGCGTTCTGTACTCGATATGGGCATTATGAGTTCACAGTCATGCCATTCGGTGTGACTAATGCTCCTGCTGTTTTCATGGACTTAATGAATAGGGTTTGTAAACCTTATTTGGATCAGTTCGTCATTGTTTTTATTGACGACATCTTGATTTATTCTAAGACGCAAGCTGATCACGAGCAACATCTTCGTCTCACCCTTGAACTCCTAAAGAAAGAGCAACTTTTCGCCAAATTCTCCAAGTGCGAATTTTGGCTTAAAGAAGTTCAATTTTTGGGGCATGTTATCAACGAACAAGGTATCCATGTAGATCCCTCCAAAATCAGTGCGATTAAGGATTGGGATACGCCTACTACTCCTACTGAAGTTCGTTCTTTTCTTGGTCTAGCGGGTTATTATCGCCGCTTCATAGAAAACTTCTCGAAGATTGCAGTTCCTCTAACTGCTCTAACTCAGAAGAAAATGCCCTTTTATTGGGGATACAAACAAGAGGAAGCTTTTCAACACTTGAAGCAGAAGCTTTGCGATGCGCCTGTTCTATCATTGCCCGAGGGTGATGATGATTTTGTCGTGTATTGTGATGCATCGAAATTGGGTCTTGGTTGTGTTCTTATGCAAAGGAACAAAGTCATAGCATATGCATCAAGGCAATTGAAGATACATGAGAAGAACTACACCACTCATGATCTTGAGTTGGGTACAGTTGTCTTTGCTCTCAAGATCTGGAGACACTATTTGTACGGTACAAAATGTGTGGTTTTCACTGACCACAAAAGTCTTCAGCATATCTTCAACCAGAAGGAACTCAACATGAGACAGCGACGTTGGGTGGAGCTTTTAAACGACCATGACTGCGAAATTCGCTACCATCCTGGTAAGGCGAATGTCGTAGCTGATGCATTGAGTCGTAAGGAACGTACTAAGCTTCATTGTGTACGTGTTCAATCTGTTATTCAAGCTCGATCCGATATCCAAGCACGCATTTCTCAAGCTCAACAATCTTGTGTTTCACAAGGTCTATTGGATAAGGAATTTCCCTATCACATAACACCTGCTCTGGAACTGAAGGACAATGGATCATATTACTTCATGGACCGTTTGTGGGTCCCAAGCCAGGATGATCTTCGTACCTTGCTTATGGATGAAGCCCATAAGTCTCGCTATTCTATTCATCCGGGCTCAGATAAGATGTATAAGGATCTTCGTATTCATTATTGGTGGCCTGGTATGAAGAAAGACATTGCCTTATACGTATCCAAATGCCTTACTTGTCTTAAGGTTAAGGCTGAACATCAGCGTCCTTCAGGTTTATTGGAGCAACCAGAGATTCCAGTTTGGAAATGGGAAAACATTACTATGGATCTCGTTACCAAACTTCCACGCACTAAGAAAGGTCATGATGCCATCTGGGTAGTCGTTGATCGTCTTACAAAGTCAGCACATTTCTTGCCAATCCGTGAGGATTTTCCTGCTGACAGACTTGCTCAAATCTATGTGGATGAAATTGTAGCTCGACATGGTGTTCCTTTGAACATCATTTCTGACAGAGATGCTCGTTTCACTTCTCATTTTTGGAGAACCATGCAATCTGCTATGGGGACCCAACTTAATCTGAGCACAGCTTATCATCCGCAAACGAATGGTCAATCTGAGAGAACAATCCAGACTCTGGAGGATATGCTTAGAGCTTGTGTGATCGATTTTGGTGGTAGTTGGGATTCACATCTTAAGTTGATTGAATTCTCCTACAACAACAGTTATCACACTAGCATCAAAATGGCTCCTTTCGAGGCTCTCTATGGTCGAAAATGTCGTTCACCAGTCTGCTGGAATGAGATTGGCGAGGCTCAACTTACTGGACCTGCCCTCATTTTAGAGACAACTGACAAGGTCAAGAAAGTTCGTGATAACCTTCAGGCAGCTAGAAGCCGTCAGAAGATTTACGCGGACCCAAAACGCAAAGCCTTGGAATTTCAAGTCGGTGATCGAGTATTACTTAAGGTCTCACCTTGGAAAGGTGTGATCAGATTTGGAAAGAAAGGAAAACTTGCACCTAGATACGTTGGACCATTCAAGATCGTCGAAAGAATCGGAAAGGTAGCCTACAGACTTGAGTTACCTCCTGAACTTGGAAATGTTCATCCAACTTTTCACGTGTCCAATCTCAAGAGGTGTTCAGCTGATGAGAACTTCTCCATACCGCTTGACGAAATTCGTGTTGGCAAAACACTGAAATTTGTTGAGAAACCAGTGGAAATCATGGAACGTGAAGTCAAGTGGCTTAAGCGCAAGCGCATTCCTTTGGTCAAAGTTCGCTGGGAAGCTAAACGTGGACCTGAGTTTACTTGGGAACGCGAAGATCAAATGAAGGCGAAATATCCACATCTTTTTCCACGAGTTTCCTCTAAATAAATTTCGGGACGAAATTTCCACAAGTAGGGGAGACTGTAACAACTGTGCTTGTAATCACTATGAACAGTTCTATTATCAATAAAACAATGTTATTTGATCCCAATGTTTGTTTGATTGTGTTTTACTTTTTTCATGTTTTGACTTTTGTTCAATTCCAAACTCTACATCACTTTCTGGAGAGTTATACGCAAACTAGTGCGTAAACGTACTCAGTTTAATGCGAGAAATACTCCGGAACATCAACATATACTCAACATACCTTAAATAACCTTTACATAACTTAGAAATAAGTTTTGAAGGCTTTGGTATGGCAAAAACAAGTAAATTCGTTTACAGGGACTAAACTTGACAAACTGCGAAAGTATGTCAATTTGAACTGTAACGAACATTCCGGAACATGACCATAAGTTAAACACACCTTAAATATCCTTTACATAGCTTAGAAATAGGCTTTGAGGGGTTCGGTGTGCTAAAATAAACTTTTGGGTCATTCAGGGACTAAAAGTGTCAAAAAGTGCACAAGTTTGCATTTTCGCGCATAACTTACGTTCTGAATACATCCGGACATCCAAAAAAATTTATGTGAACATGACTATATTATATTTTAGTGTTCGCCATAAGAAAAATCCATTCGTCGCGTCATTTGGATCGTTTTTCGCACTTATGCGTATTCCGTCGTAATTAACCGAACATCGCAACCGTACGGCTAAACGAACCGACATCCGAGATATTTTTTGAGCATGTTTTAAGTTCCCTATACTTTAACTTCATTTTAGAGCTTTGAAATGGGGTTAACGGGCCTTAAACGTGTCAAAAATGGGCTGATTGCACTGCAGGGACCAAAACTGTAAATCTGCCAAAGTTGTTACCATACGGACCTCAACATTGGCAGCTTTGAGGTCCGTAAGGCAACCTGCAGAACAGATCAGACTAAACAGTCAGCAGATTATCAGCTGATTAAACCACAACCACAAGTTCTAAACTTGCCCTTTCAGCTCTTAATAGGCCATTTTCAGTAACCATAACATTTTGACAAATGTACGCATGAGATTCGAGCACGGTTTTCATGAAACGATCTTAACGGTTACCCGAAATCTATAAATACCCATCACATTTGCACACATTTCTCACAAGAATCTGATCATTTGTGCTCTAAGTTGAAACCTTTGTTTCATACCTGAGCTATTTTGATCTTGATTAGCATTCGGGGACCCTTCGTAAGTATTCTTTCGTTCTTTTATTGCTTTTCGAGTCCGAAAGTCAAACTTTGTTTGACTTTCTGCATTGACCAGTTTATGGTCGATGCGAAGTTCGTTTGAACCTCATAACGTGAGCGTGATCACGATGGTTATAGTCCTTAATGACTATACCTACTGATTACCACGTTATCTAGGCTCCGTGACGAGCCGTAGTTTCGGTCAGAATACGTATTCTTACGTATTTTGTAACCAAACTACTTATGGGTATCAAAACCGTTTGTATTGATACCAAACCTGTTTTCTAAACTTAGTTAAGCATGTTTTAGCATGCTTAGCTTGTCACTTTTAGTTTAGTGCTTATATAGGGTCGTAAGGTAAGCGATCTAAACAATCGCTTATACTTTCGAACCCGACCCGTTTGGTCGATCATTAGGATCCGACCAAACACATTAGGTGACCATAGTATATAGGGAATAACCTTATGAGGTTATACCTTATGGTCGCTTCGTTTAAGTAGTTGTATGATAGGTAGTTTATATGCCTTAGGTAAATTACCAAAATACCCCTATGATGCCAAAATTCATTTTAAACATATGTAACATAACTTTTGACATCTAAACTGATTTGACAATCATATTAGACATGTTAAGGCATATATTACTTGTCATAGGACTAGTTAGGCGGTCCGAACGCGTTTCACGCGAACGACGCGTTTCACGCGAACGACGCGTTAAAGTAGCATAAGCTACCTAAACGGGTCGTAATGGGTCACAAGCACTTAGGTTAGGTTTCATTTAGTATGTAGGCTTTGTTAAACCATACTACATGAGTTCCCATACTCATTTGGTTTACGAACCCTCATTCTATCCGATCTTCCGATTTAGGTCCGGTTTATTAACATAGTTACCTATATTAGGTGCCGTTTGATTCCGTGATCTATATCATTGCTTGGTGGTTATCTTTAGACATCTGAGCAATCTCAAGTGAGTACATGGACCCCTTTTTTACTGTTTTGGGGTGAAACACATGTGCCTACTTGTTACTTTCATGCTTTCATGTTTTCACATCATATACATGCTATGTTCGTTAGTACATTATAGTACATGATTTCATTACATCTTATGCTAGGTGTGCCCATTGTGTGCATTACTTAGTACATTGTTTTACATTACATTTCATGCTAGGTGTGCCCATTGTGTGCATTACTTAGTACATTGTTTTACGTTACATTTCATGCTAGGTGTGCCCATTGTGCGCATTACTTAGTACATTGTTTTACATCACATTTCATGCTAGGTGTGCCCATTGTGTGCATTACTTAGTACATCGTTTTACATTACATTTCACGCTATGTATGTTCATTTGAGTACATACTTAGTGCATTGTTTTCACATGCTTACATTTTGTTATGACATTTGGTTTGTTTAACATGGAACAATACATTCATTAACATTAATTACGCCGTTCGTTAGCAGGTAGTGGTACCATAGGAATTGACAACTCCCGTTCCGGACATCCCAGGGAAAGGGGATGAAAGGAATGACCGAATTCGATATACATAACTTAGATAAACCTTTAATTTGTTTAAGGGTTTATCGCCACAGTCTCAAGGCTTGGATGTATGCATTTTAACAATACCGCATAAATGTTTGTATCAGTATGGCATGCATTTGTTACACACAACGTGACTTTGATTTAAACTATGTTTTACTTCAATACCTTGTTGTTGTGCATTTTACATATGGTTTAGTTGATACATTTCACTTACCATACATGACATTTTGGTTACACATTACATGATCTACATTGAACATAAACATTTTGACATTAATATACACATTTGGTGGTTTACATTGGGCATTGACATTTTGATATGGTTTACACAATAACACTTGACAATTGGTTTGTACATGAACAAGTTACATTGGTGGTTGTTTGGGTAAGTGATTTGAGTAACGATACGTGTGTAATATGATACAAACATGGTGGATACACCGCTGGTACTTCCTATATATAAGTGTTTGTATAATACTACATAGCGTAACGTTATTTAAATCATTTCAGTATAGACATATTACATTTTTATACAAATTACATATTTTCACACGACATTGATTTACAAAACAATTTATCTTATACAACTCATTTTACATGGTTATTCATTTAACCTTACATTTACTTATACATATCAACTGATCTTATCGTTTTTTAAATGATTTACAAGACAAAGCAAATTACAAGGTTCATGACTAAACATTTTCTCAAATACAAGTCATGAATCCTATTTTCACAAACCTATGTATCTCACAGGCATTTTTATGCTGACGTACCTATTTTCACATGTGTTTTCAGGTGCTTTTCCGTAGGATGATGATCATGACACTAGGGCGGACCTGTGCCTTAGAGACTTAAAATGATGCTAGACTATGTTTAATTATGTTATAAACTCTTTTGTTTACTGTTCAAGACAATGTAACACCCTTGTTTAATAAATAAATTACAACCTTGTATACCATGGTTATGAAACAATTTATTCTGTTACGACACGCCCCGATGTTTCCGCCGCGATTTGTTGTTTTACGCGGTCGGGGTGTGACAGAAGAGTTGGTATCAGAGCCAATGGTTATAGGGAATTAGGTTATTAGTAATGCTTTGACCTAGACTATAACTTTTCTAGGACCCTAACACAAATTATTTGTGTTTAGATCTTAAAACATGCACATCACCTATCCTTAGGTGATTATCAGAACAAAAGCCAAAATTTTTCCGAAACGATTTTTGAAAAAACAATCATCTGTTTTTGAATGATTTATTACAAGGTTTTGAACCCTCTGTTATATGGTTTTGAACCCTTTTCAGTTTGATTAAATTTTTGGCCTTGTGCCTTCAAATTTTCAAAATCTCGTCAAGGTTTTGGGTCTTAAATAATGTGAACACGTGCAAACTGGAAGGGTGAATGCCTGTATTCTGGGTTTTCTGTCTAGGCAAGCACTTCGTATACATCTCAACCAGACGCGAGACCAGTTGTGCTTACCTGGGAATTCTTGGGATGAGTGTTCACTTATAGGCGAGCATGTCTTCATTATACATTATTTTTGATCCATTTACTTTGATTAGTCACTGTGTGTCGTTTGTTTGCTTTGTGATACGGACGAATGACCACCATCTAGTTTGTTTGCAATTCTTGTTTTTATCATCTCATTCTTTTCATCCAATCATCTCACTCGTTTCCTTTCATGTTTACCTCTTTTAGAATGCCTCCTCGACGCGACAATCTGATAGCAACTGCCGAGCTGGCAGAAATTATTGCGCAGCAGATGGCTGCTCAATTTCCAAATCTCTTTGCTCAATGGAACCAAGCCATCAATAACAACAACAACAATGTTCCATGCAAATACAAGGATTTTAATCAGGCTAAACCACTCAAGTTTAGTGGTTCTGAAGGAGCGACTGGGCTTCTTCAGTGGTTCGAAAGCATTGAGAATACTTTTCGCCACGTGCAGTGCCCGGATAATCGCAAGGTCGAGTTCTCCTCGAGCGTGTTTCAGAAGAGGGCTCTTACATGGTGGAATGGGGTAATGAGAGACCGGGGTGCAGAAGTTGCTCTCGCACAGACATGGGCTGAACTTAGAGCCCTTATGATGAGGGAATTCTGTCCTCGCCATGAACAGCGGGCGTTGGAGAAGGAGTTTGATGTTTTGAAGCAAGATAGTGGTGAGCACAGGGCTTATACTGATCGGTTTGAAGAATTGAGCTTGCTTTGCCCGACAATGGTTACCCCACTCGACAAGGCTATCGAAAGATACATCGACGGCCTACCTGACTCGGTACAAGATATTCTTACTGGTAGTAACCCTGCCACACTCCGTCAGGCAATCGAGTTATCAGCGACGCTGACTGAGTCGCAGATCCGGAAGAACAAGTTACACAGGAAGGGTGACAAGGGCAAGAAACAGTCGGCTGACAAGGGGAATAGCAAGAAGGTTCAAAACAAGAATGGAAAGGACTCTGGTTCTTCGAAGAGGTCAAGGAAGCGTAAGGCTTCCCAAAATTTTGCTATCACTGCCCAAGCTAATCAGGCAGCTCCCAACCAACCCGCACAGCTTCCAGCAAAGAAACCCTATACAGGGAATGCACCTTTGTGCAATAGATGCAACAGTCACCATCAGCCGCAACATCAGTGCCGTTTCTGTACTAGCTGTGGGAAGTCAGGTCATCTTGCCGATGTTTGTCGGTTTGCTCAGAATCGCGCAGTTCAAAACCCGGCTCAACAAGTTGCACAGCCTCCTGCTCAGCAACAGGGTCAAGCTGCACGACTACAATACCCACCAGGTGCTTGTTACAATTGTGGGGATCTGACCCACTACAGAAACCGGTGCCCAAGGCTAGCCAACCAGAACCAGAACCAGAACCAGAATCAGGCTCCGGCTTGAGGCCGAGTCTTTAACATGAATGCCCAAGAGGCGCAGGCGGATGATAATGTGGTGAACGGTACGTTCTTTATTAATAATCAGCCTGCATCTGTTCTTTTCGATTCTGGTGCCGATAAGAGTTTCGTGTCATTATCTTTTGAGCAAATGCTTCGCGTGTCTAGAACGAAACTAGGAAAACCTTTGACAGTAGAAGTTGCTAGTGGTGAACCCATTATTCTTGATTCTGTTCTTCGCAACTGCCAGTTGAACCTTAACGACCATCTTTTTCCTATTGACCTCGCGCCTATGCAACTTGGAAGCTTTGACGTTATTGTGGGAATGGATTGGTTATCCAAGCATCACGCAGAGATAGTTTGTTCTGAGAAGATTGTTCGTGTGCCGCTTTCGACAGGCGAGATTCTGCAGGTTCAAGGTGAGAAGCCTACCGGTGGTCTCAAACTCATGTCTTGTTTTAAAGCTCGGAAGTATCTGCAGAAGAACTATGTGGCTTTCTTAGCACATGTTACAGAAGATAAAGGCAAGGGTAAGTCTATTTCAGATATTCCTGTCGTTCGGGATTATTCTGAAGTGTTCCCTGAAGATTTACCTGGTCTACCTCCAGCACGCCAAGTCGAGTTCCGCATTGATCTCGTACCTGGTGCAAATCCCATTGCCAGAGCTCCATATCGTCTTGCACCATCTGAGATGCAAGAGTTGTCTAAACAGCTTCAGGAGCTCTCTGACAAAGGTTTTATACGTCCTAGTTTTTCACCTTGGGGTGCTCCCGTTCTCTTTGTCAAGAAGAAGGATGGATCCTTTAGGATGTGTATCGATTATCGTGAGCTTAACAAGCTTACCATCAAGAATCGATATCCCTTACCTCGCATAGACGACCTCTTTGATCAGTTACAGGGCGCTTCTTATTTCTCGAAGATTGATCTGCGATCTGGATATCATCAACTTCGCGTGCAAGAAGAAGATATTCCCAAGACAGCGTTCTGTACTCGATATGGGCATTATGAGTTCACAGTCATGCCATTCGGTGTGACTAATGCTCCTGCTGTTTTCATGGACTTAATGAATAGGGTTTGTAAACCTTATTTGGATCAGTTCGTCATTGTTTTTATTGACGACATCTTGATTTATTCTAAGACGCAAGCTGATCACGAGCAACATCTTCGTCTCACCCTTGAACTCCTAAAGAAAGAGCAACTTTTCGCCAAATTCTCCAAGTGCGAATTTTGGCTTAAAGAAGTTCAATTTTTGGGGCATGTTATCAACGAACAAGGTATCCATGTAGATCCCTCCAAAATCAGTGCGATTAAGGATTGGGATACGCCTACTACTCCTACTGAAGTTCGTTCTTTTCTTGGTCTAGCGGGTTATTATCGCCGCTTCATAGAAAACTTCTCGAAGATTGCAGTTCCTCTAACTGCTCTAACTCAGAAGAAAATGCCCTTTTATTGTCACACCCCGAAATTATCAGAGCATTGGCGTGACTGGACTGGTATCGTCATTGCACAGCGGAAGCAAATAAGCAAAGACTTTTAGAAAACTGAACGCCCGCCAAGTACTCGAGTCTCCAATGGTTCTCCTATTCCAACCGTGCCTCGTCTTAGAAATGTAACCTGAGAAAGAACATGCGAGAAAAATCAACAAAAAGTTGAGCGAGTTCATAGTTTGTTTGTAAAAGATTTGAAATAAATCTTTTGAGTTGTGAAAGGTTTGAGATATGTCCTTTGAGTTGTGAAAGATTTGAAATAAATCTTTGGAATAACCGGTTTTTGAAGTAGTATTGAGAAAATGAATTTAAAAACCATTTTCTTGCAAAGTTATATGGAAACGTTGTGTTTGTAACACGTTATGTTCATAAAACCATGTTTTTGTAATGTTCGTATAATCATCAATGCCCACCCTGACTTTGACCCGCATAATCCTATGCCTTAAATTTTGTATAAAACATGGTATTTAATTTGTATGAACAAGTATGTTTCGTAAGTATAAAGTTCCTGGTATGTAGCAGTGTAAGAGGACTTGTGATCACCAATGGTTTGCAAGGCCATTAGCATGTTGTGAAATGCAAGTAGGAAGACACAACCCTAGCCGATTTTTGCGTTGGGTACCAAGTCACTCCAGGTCCGTTCTGTTGGTCCTCCGAGAGGTCCGTTCTGTTGGGCCTAGAGCTGGGCTCGCTACACCCAGATAGATCTACCGCTCGAGTCCCTCGGTGTTCTAACTACCCATTCACATGATCTAAACCTCCTTACGTTAACCATACCGTGTATAAAAATGTCTGTAATCATTGTACATGTACTTTACCCCAGTCCCTAAGACTGATCCTCCCCAGCCACAAAGGCTGGCTCCTCATTCTATATATATTATCACCAATTGATCCGTCCTTAGTCATGAAAATCATTCACATTTTGATAATACTCATTTGTTTTGTAAAAACCGGTATGTTTAGTATAAACCTTTCGTAAATCATTTGAGTTCCTCGAAATCCCTTCGTAATATGATTTAGAAATACGAGTTTTGCATTTGTTATAAACTTTGTTTGCTTTTGCAAAACGTGCATGTCTTTCCACCCCGAAAACATTTATAAAAATGTAAAGCCGTAAAAAGTGGGGTTATAAACTCACCTGAATATTCCTGTGCAAAGCTAGCTGCTATATACGATGTCGTTTCCAAGACGAGACTCGCTAGTGTGCATTCTACAATATTCCTAACACGGAATATCTAATAAGTTTCTAAATAAACGCAGTATCTAACTACGTGTCACCGAGCTCTACCGAATCGTTAATCGAATGATTCGACGATAAGTCATTAACTTAACGAAAATAATTAAGTTATACTTGTTAAGTCTCGTTTAATGTCAGTAGCAATTTAATAAGTCTTGAAAAAGACTTAGTTTCCGAGAGACTTAAAAATAAATAAATATCTATATAAAACATATAAATATTTCGTTATCATCGCGTTAGACGTCTCGAGTAGTCGTACGTGTATAAAAGGATATTTCCATGAAAATATCATATAACAAACTCGTATCGCGTTTCGTATGAGAATAATATATAATAACTTGTATTATATATATCACGTCTTGTGTATATTTGCCAAAAATATACGTATATGCCGTTTAGGCGTATAAAATAAATATGAAAAGTTATATTTATTTTATGAAGAAATCGTCGAGTTGTTATGTTTGAAAATAAATATAAACCATATTTATTTTTGTAAAAGATTTCGCGTTGTACGACATTTAGAATAACTATATTTATTCTTGTAAGTGAGTACGAGTCGTTTAATGTCTGAAATAAATATAAAATTATTATATTTATTTTGTAAAATACTTAGCGTTAATGGCACATTGGTGAATTATAGAGTGCCGTTGAGAAAATGTGCGTCCGCGTCTTGTTTTATGTAAGTCGTTTGAATAAAAACGTGTTTTCGTTTTACGGGTTTTTCTCGAAAAACGGGCAGAGTTTCCTCTGTTTTTGGACGCCCCCGACAACACAAGTTGTCGTTATTTATCAAAATCAATCAACATTCAAACAATGTAATCAAAATTCAATTATATGCAAACTTGTCAAATATGTAATTTATGATTAGTCGGTTTCGAGAGCTCGTTATCACGTGATACGTTAAAAGTATAAAACACGAAATAGTAACGCCGTTAAAATCTTTACCACTTCTTCGAGTCGAAAGTCGAGCTGACCGAGTCAACTCGCTGAGTTGACTGAGTTTGACTTGGTTTGACCGAGTCAACTGAAACCGAAACTGAGCCGTCTGAACGAACCGCTTGACCCGAACCGAACCATCTGAGCTGACTCGCTGCTGTTGACCGAGTTGACTCGGTTGAGTTGACCGAGTCAACTTGCTGAGTTAACCGAGTCACTGAGTTGACTCGCTGAGTTGACTGAATCGTATACAAAACTGACCCGAACCTTCCTGTTGACTGAGCCGGATGAGCTGAACCAAAACTCGAACCCGCTGACCCGGAACCCGAACTGAAACCCGAACAGAACTGGACCGAGACCTGCCTGAACCGAGCACCCGAACATGAATGGAATTGAATCGTGTCATATAACCACCTTCACCCGGGATACACGTCGGGCCGAGACAAGGACCGCTGGGTAAAGGTACCGACCACCGGAAAAAGTGGACCGACCGGCGGTCCGAGACACCTACCGCCGTTCACCACCACCATCGGTCCTTCCTCCCTCCTCGCCGCCTCTCTCTCTCTCTATCTCGTCTCTCTCTCTCTGCTCGTTACCAATTCCCACCGCCGAAGCCGTGAGTGACGGCGCGTCTGCCTCCACCGCCGCCACGTTGGTCGCCGGAACTGAAACCGAGAAGGGGGGGGGGGTGTATCGCCAGCCGGTTAACCGGCTCTGCTCCGTGTCGTTGGTTTACAGGGGAACCGAAAGGGGAAGGGGGGTGACCGTGGGGTGTTAGTTTGTGTTTTGTGGTTACAGGTGTTGTATGTGTGTATATCTGAGGTTTTTGAGTGTAGAATGCATTTTATGTGTGTGTTAGAGACTTAGGATAGATGCAAAGAACAAGATGATGGGCAGTGGAGTATGACCGAGAAAATGAGGGGTTTTATGCTCATTTGTGTGGGCAATGCCCAATGTAGTTTCCTTAGGTCCTGTGTGTACAAATCTCATGAAGATTTTATCATGATTTAGTAGAGATTTGTTTGGATTTGAAAGGATTTTGCACAGATTTGCTGAGATTTTGTTTAGATTTAGAATGTTGGCAAGATTTTTATAAGATCTATAGAGATCTTGGTAAGATCTACAAGAAAGTCTTGTAGTAAAGATCTGTATTAAATACAGATTTAGGCTTGTGGGTTTTGGGCTTGGGCCCAGGGCCCACAAGCCCGTCTCGTGTGTAAGTGGCCCGTAATTCCTACGAGACCCGTTGTCAAATTTTGAACTCCGTTTAACGTCAAAAATTAAAATACACAAAAACACGGTCGGTAGTCGTTGTTTGCACGCCCGTTCGTCGATTACGGTAATAATCGCGAAAAATTGTATTGTTGCCGTCTTTAATCCGTTTTTCGATCCGGTTCCGACTGTAGTCACAAAAATTTTATTACGAAGTTAATATATATCATAAAAATTTAATATTTGTCGGCGTTTGTTAGTATTCTGTTTGGTTTCGATCCGTTGCCGTTTAACGTTTCACCGGTTTCTCTGTAAACCATCATTCGTGCACTGTAAAGACGGATGGACGTTCCCAGGCGCTCCAAAGGCCTAATTAAGTTAATCCGTGCTGTAAACACTATTTATTGTCGCGTTAATCGTCTGTTAATTACGTAATTAAGAGCCGTGTGGAGCCTAATGCAGACAAGAGCAATTAATGAAGAAAGAGAAAATGGATGGCCACGGGGGCGTGTCCAGCGGACACAGGGCAATGGCCGGGCTTCAGTTCAGGCTATAAATAGAGGTGCTTGGTTCACTTCAAAGGCATCCCTTGGCAAACCACCTCTCTTCCACTTCACCACCACTCCACTACCACTACAACACCCACATCTACCACCATCATCCATCATCCACCTTAGAGTGTGTGTAGTAGTCTCGGGATCCAAGATTGATCGTAAGAGTTCTTGTCAATCAAAGGCCATGTTTGGCTAAGTCTCTTACATCACTTGGTGAAGACAAGCATTTAATGTAATACTTTTGATTGTTAATCTTTTCGCACTTTTTATTTGGTTTTGTATTAATGACTTTAATAACTAGTTTCTTATGTTGAAGGTGAAACTACCTTATCATTTGTCTGTGGTGTCTTGGCATTACTTTACTGTCTATATAAAGTAAAAGATTTTCACCATTCATATCTCTACGGTCTATATAGAGATATATTGGCTACCTGGTCGGGGGTTAAGGGAATGGTTTGGTAAGGTTCTTGCCTTGTTCAGTGTATAGATCCTGCAAGGACCTGTGTCAAGCTTACTAGGACCTCCTTCAATACCCACTGTAATTGGATGGCGGGGGTGCGAATGGCTTGATCCCCTCATATGTAAACTACTATTAATACATTAAACCGGCTACTTGGGATTATATCCCTGCTGACTCAAACCACTTAGCCGAGGGTAACGTCGCCTTCAAAAGAGGGCCTACCACTTTACGCATTAACAACTTAATTAATTGTCTTTCAATATTCCGACCCTTTGGGATTGTCTCCTTGCTGACTCAAACCACTGGGTTGAGGGTAACGTCACCTTCAAAAGAGGGGCCTACTACTATAACTAAGATAATCTCTTAAAAAGTGCAAAAGTGCGGAAATCATCAAAGGTTACATTAAAGGCGAGTCGGATCCAAGTGATTCATCTTGTCTATCTGTTTTTCTTTTATTTTTATTTTTAGCATTTTTAGTTTTTATTTTCATGTTTAAAACCTTTTCTAAACCTTATTTAGATAAGTTCATCATTGTGTTCATCGACGATATTCTCATTTATTCGAAGTCTCGAGCCGATCACGAGCAACACCTTCGTTTGACATTGGAACTTCTGAAGAAGGAACAACTTTTTGCTAAATTCTCCAAGTGTGAATTTTGGCTTAGAGAAGTTCAGTTTTTAGGTCATATTGTCAATGAGCAGGGTATCCATGTGGATCCTTGCAAAATAGCAGCTATTAAGGATTGGAATACACCGACGACACCTACAGAGATTCGATCATTTCTTGGTCTTGCTGGCTATTATCGTCGATTCATTTCTGATTTCTCAAAGATCGCGGTTCCACTCACTGCTTTGACTCAGAAAAATAAGCCTTTTGAGTGGGGACCCAAGCAAGAAGAAGCGTTCCAAACGCTGAAACAGAAGCTCTGTGATGCTCCTGTTTTATCTCTACCTGAGGGAAACGAGGATTTTGTTGTCTATTGTGACGCGTCGAATCTAGGACTTGGTTGCGTTCTTATGCAACGAGGTAAAGTCATAGCTTATGCGTCTAGACAGCTGAAAATTCACGAGAAGAACTATACGACTCATGATCTTGAATTAGGAGTTGTGGTTTTCGCACTTAAAATCTGGAGACACTACCTCTATGGAACGAAGTGTGTGGTTTTCACAGACCATAAAAGTCTCCAGCATATTCTCAATCAGAAGGAGCTGAACATGAGGCAACGACGTTGGGTTGAACTCTTAAACGATTATGATTGCGAGATCCGCTACCATCCTGGTAAGGCGAATGTCGTAGCCGATGCGCTTAGTCGAAAGGAACGAGCCAAGCTTCATTCTGTTAAAACTCTATCTGATATTCAATCTCGTGTCCTTCAAGCTCAACGATCTTGTGTGACCAAAGGCTTATTGAAAAATGAGCTACCGCTTCAACTTGAGCTTAAACTCGAAAGGAAAGACGATGGTTTACTCTATTTCAAGGATCGTTTGTGGATTCCGAAACAAGACAATCTTCGCACCTTGGTAATGGACGAATCTCATAAGTCTCGATATTCTATCCATCCTGGTGCTGATAAAATGTACAAGGATCTTCGTACTCAGTTCTGGTGGCCTGGTATGAAGAAGGATGTTGCCTTGTATGTATCGAAATGCCTAACTTGTCTCAAAGTCAAGGCAGAACATCAACGACCTTCTGGTTTGCTTGTACAACCAGAAATACCGGTTTGGAAGTGGGAGAACATTGCAATGGATCTCATCACGAAGTTACCGCGTGCATCTAAAGGTCACGATGCTATTTGGGTTATTATCGACTAATTAACGAAATCAGCTCATTTTCTACCGATTCGCGAGGATCTATCTGCTGATAAACTTGCAAAGATTTATGTTGATGAGATTGTATCACGACATGGTGTTCCTTTGGATATCATTTCCGATCGTGATGCTCGATTTTTATCTCATTTTTGGAAAGCCATGCAATCTGCTTTGGGAATACAACTGAATCTAAGCACTGCTTATCATCCCCAAACAGATGGACAATCTGAGAGGACGATTCAAACTTTGGAGGATATGCTTAGAGCATGCGTGATAGACTTTGGTGGTAATTGGGATTCTCATCCTCCACTGATCGAGTTCTCTTACAACAACAGTTATCATGCTAGCATTAATATGGCACCATTCGAAGCTCTCTACGGTCGAAAATGTCGTTCACCTGTATGTTGGAATGAGATCGGTGAAGCTTAGCTAACTGGACCTGAGCTCATTCTGGAAACAACAGACAAAATCAAGAAAATCCGCGATAATCTTGTGACAGCTAGAAGCCGTCAAAAGAGTTATGCAGATATGTGACACAAGCCCTTAGAATTTCAAATCGGAGACCGTGTCCTACTCAAGGTGTCACCTTGGAAGGGAGTGGTGAGATTTGGAAAGAAAGGAAAAAAACTTGCACCACGATATGTTGGACCATTTAAGATTGTTGAAAGAATTGGAAAGGTTGCCTATCGACTAGAGCTACCTCCAGATCTTGGAAATATTCATCCGACTTTTCACGTGTCCAATTTGAGAAAGTTTTTAGCTGATGCTGATCTTCACATTCCTCTCGACGAGATTCAAATCGATGAAACAATGCACTTTGTCGAGAAACCTGTGGAGATAGTGGACCGTACATTCAAACAATTGAAGAACAAACGGATTCGATTGGTCAAAGTTCGCTGGGAATCCAAACGTGGTGCCGAGTTTACTTGGGAACGTGAGGACAAGATGAAGACGAAATATCTGCAATTGTTTTCACAAGTTTCCTCTAAATAAAATTTCGGGACGAAATTTCCTAAAGTAGGGGAGAATGTGACAACTGTGCTCTGTAATCATCGTATAATGTGAGACAATGTGGATTATCAATAAAACAATGTGCTTTGGTGTTATTATATGTGTTATTGTGTGTAATGATTTTACAATTTGATTCGATTCCGATTTCAAGCTTTAAATCACTTTCTGGAAGGTTATACGCAAATTGGTGCTTAAACGCAATCAGTTTAACGCGACGTACACAACGGAACTGTGATGTAAGCCAAACATACCCTAAATATCCTTTACATAACTTAGAAATAAGTTTCGAAGGATTCGGTATGGCAAGAACATGTTTATTCAAACTTTAGAACTATTTACGACAAAACTGCGAAACGAACGTTGGTGACCGCCCGGATAATTTTTAAACCCCAAAAATATTCTGTTATGATTAAAATTTTATTTTAATCAGGTTCATATTGAAAAATAAATTAAAACGCTTAAAAACGTTATTTTTCAAGTTTAAGCGCGTACCGCGTGTTTCTGCGCAACACAGTGCTTCTACTGCAAAACGCAGACAACGCAGCCAGTCTTGGCAACTGAAATTTATTTCAGTAATATTTTGGCGAGTTTATTTTTATTGAATAATAAAAATAATTTAGAACACCATAAACCGGGATTTAAACGCTAGATAAAATACCCGGTATCTAGTTAAATACCTATTTTTATCTACTTTACCATCAAAATTACACTTCACCCCCTCCCCGCATACAATTTATGGTTCAATATATGGAGTGGGACCCACCAAAATTTTGTTAGATTTTGCAATATTTCCTTTGATCTTGTAGGACACTTGTCTTTGCATGACACTCTCATATCTCCTCCAAATCTCTACTTATATCTTCTACATATCCTTACATAATCTTGCAAGATCATCACTCAACATCCTTCACTCTCTCTCTCCCCAAACCATCCCCTCTCTCTCTCTCTCTCTCGCCATATTCATATCTTCAAGTTCTGTTCATCACATACAAACTTCCTTTCAAACATGTTTCAAGTAGTGTGAAGATACAAAGGGGTTTCCAAGGTGCATTCAAGTAATTTCAAGCTTCCTATCATTAAAATCTCATCCCACAACCCACTTGAATCTTGAAGGTATAACACTTATGTTTAAATCATACTTTGATTCTTGGTTGTTCTTGATGATTTGAAGTCTCACTTGAATCTTGGGATTTTCACTAAACTTGAAATCTAAAATGAAATGGGTCATGATACAAATAAAAAAAATAAAAATGGTGGTGTATATATATATGTATATAACCGTACACGTATACATATGTGTTTGAGTTTTGAGCTTTATTTTGATAAAGTACTTGTTTAAGTGTTACATGTTCTTGAATGGTGGTAAAAATGCAAGTATTTGGTGATTATGTATGATATGTTAAATGTAAATTACATCAGCAAATAAATCTGAATATATCACATATTTGATGCATTTAAATTAACATAAAATGATGATGTTATGATAGTATGCTTTAGGCACTTGTACATGTGAATATATGTTTGGTTTAAAGCTCAAGAAGTGATAAAAAGTGATTGTATGACAAAAATATTTTTGAACAGGTTATAAACACTAAATATATTATTATTTGGTACATTATAATGGCATGAAACTTTGACATGGGGTTGATAGCTTTGCATGTTGTACATATAGCTTAAAAAGTGGTAAATTATGTGAAATTTGCATGATTTATGTGCTTTGTTTAAGATCTACACTATCATGAGTATAACCATTATTTTATTCGGTAAATAACATGGGTTGTGTTAAAATTTCAAGTCATTTCGATTTGGGATGGTTCGGGTAACGATTGATGCAAAACTATGCGGTAAAACGGTCAAAAATCGCCTTTTCGGAGGATTTTTTATAAAATTGTTTTAGATCAGTAACCAAACTGATATTTTTGATATAAAAATAAGTATTTTAACTTATATTAAGTTTACTTGGTGTTTGGTTAGTCATACGTGACTTCTGACACCCAAAAATGTTACCGAAACGCCAAAATAAGTGTTTTTCAACATACACTAGAATGGGTTGTTCATGGGTTATTTTATGTGTTACAATGTGCTATGTGTTTTACAATATGTGTATGATCATGTGTTAGTGTTGACAAGATTATGTGTGTTACGCTTGAGTACATATATACAAATACACCAAGATAATAAAAAATAATAACTTTTCGAGAAATCTCATAATTATGTGAAAATTCTAAGTATCGGAGAAACTTCGGTATTTTTGTGGGTTTTTGATTATTAAATCATTCTTATTTAATTTAGGACGAATAAACAATTTGAGGGATTGTGTTAACTTATAAAAACACACCCGAAGGTGAGTACATAGATCCCCTCTTTTTACTGTTTTCGATTGTTTTGGGGTGATTCATATGTATCAAAACGATTTCGATATTCTAACGATGGTTTCAAAATGATTGAGATGGTTTATACAAAACTAATAACGATTTTGATAATGTGAATGAACTTGTTGGTGGTAGTTACATAACGAATGACATTCATTAGCATTGATCAAGCCGACCAGTATTAGGTTATGGTACCATAGGATCTGACAAATCCCGTTATTAGACCGCACCCATGGTTATGTGTGGGTTAGGTGGATAATGACTGAATCTGATGATTGTTAACTTGCCCTTTGGAGGTTTGTTAATGCAAGAACGAGTTGAACGATGGACGAGTCACAAAGGTTTGAATGTTATTAGCAAGACGACCAAAAGTAGTTTTCACAATTAAAACGAGAACGATTTGTACGAGAACGATTCATACGAGAACGATTTTGAATGATTAAACGATTGTGAACGATTTAAACAAATGAACGATGATCTATAACAAGAGCGAGTTAAACGATGTCACACAACGATGTTTACGAAACTATATAAACCATACGAGTTTTACTACGAGAACGATTTACGATTTGGTTTACGAAAAAAAATGTTTTGGGGTAAGATTCATGGCATCGAGGTTTATAAATTATAACCAAATCTTTTTTGACTTGGTTATTCACTTTACAATACAAACATTTTACAAAACAAGGTTTCAAATATCAATTAACAAAGCTATACGAGATATTTCAACGAGCCATGAATCTGACACTCACACAAAAACTATGTGCTCGCCAGCATTTCTTTGCTGACTTTGTTTTTACATATGTTTCAGGTGATGTTGCTTAATGTTGATTGCGAAAAGGATGCATGCCCACTTAGGACTGGACGAGGCTTTAGTGATTTAATAACGATGATAGACTATGTTTGACTTGCTTGTTTAACTTTAAGACAATGTTTAATATTTAATAAAACGAAACTCTTTGTACCCATGGTTTGAAACTATAATTCTGTTACAACACTCCCCGACGTTTCCGCCACTGTTTGTTGTTTTACGTGGTCGGGGTGTGACAGGAGAAGTTGGTATCAGAGCCAATGGTTATAGGGAATTAGGTTATTAGTAATATTTTGACCTAGACTATAACTTACTAGGACCCCAACGCAAGTTGATTTGCGTTTAGATTTTTTTTTTAGAAAACAAAATCCGAATCTGCTTCGAAAATTAGTCATCCGTTCTAGGATGATTGATTACTAGGTTTTGAACCCTCTGTTGTAAGGTTTTGAACCCTTCCAGTTTGACTCATTTTTGGCTTAGTGCCTTTTGAGTTTTCAAAATCTCGTCAAAGTTTGGGTCTAAATAATGTGAACACGTGCAAACTGGAAGAGTGAATGCCTGTACCCTGAGTTTTCTGTCAAATGCTAGAGTGTTCGTACAAATCCACATAATCAGACCAGTCACTCTTACCTGGGAACTCTTGGGGTGAGTGTTCACTTATAGGCGAGCATGTCTTCGCGATACATTATTTTGATTTATTACTCTGATTAGTCACTGCGTGTCGTTTGTTTGTTCGAGGTAACGAACAAATGATCGCCTTCCTTATGTTTCGTCGATATTTTCAATACCTCTTTTGTTTTTTTTTCTAATTGTCGACCTCACTCGTTTCTCATATTTCCTTGTTAGACAATGCCTCCTCGACGTGATGCACAAACTTTTACTGCTGAAGAAGTCGCAGCCCTTGTCTCTCAGTAAATGACTGCTGTGCTTCCAGGCGTTGTGACCCAAATCCACGAGCTATACAACAACAATAATAATAACAATGCACAATGTAATTTCAAGAATTTCAATTCTGCTAAGCCGCTAAAGTTTTCTGGGTCGCAAGGAGCAATTGCGCTCCTTCAATGGTTTGAAAGTATCGAGAGCACATTCAGACATGTGCAATGTCCGAATGGGCGTAAGGTTGAATTTGCATCAACTGTGTTTGAGAAGCGTGCTCTTACATGGTGGAACGGAGTGATGCGCGATAGGGGCGCCGAAGTGTCATTGGCACAAACATGGGAAGAGCTTCGAGCTCTCATGATGAGAGAGTTTTGTCCCCGTCACGAAATTCGAGACTTGGAACGAGAGTTTGACGATCTAAAGCAAGATGGGGGAGAACACTATGCGTATACGGATCGATTTGAGGAACTCAGTCTTTTGTGTCCTACTATGGTTACCCCGTTGGAGAAAGCGATAGAGAGGTATATCTATGGGTTACCTGATTCCATACAAGATATTGTGACTGGCGTTAATCCTACTACTGTTCGTCAAGCGATCGAGTTATCTGCTACCCTGACTGAGTCACAAGTCAGGAAGGGTAAACTTACCTGCAAGGGTGATAAGAAGAAGTCGACCGAATCTGTCAAGGAAAAGGGTAAGGGTAAGAAAGGTGAGTCGTCGAAGAAGTCGAGAAAGCGAAAGGGTGCTCATAACTTTGCAGTTACTGCTCAGAACCCTTAGAACCCTCAGAACCCACCAGCTCAACCACCTGCAAAGAAAGCGTATGCTGGTACCACACCTCATTGTGCTCGCTGCAACGGTCATCATGTTGCACAACAAGCTTGTAGGCAATGCACAACGTATGGTAAGTTTGGGCATCTGGCCAACACCTGTCGTTTGGGTCAAAATCAGATTGTTCAGAATCAAGCTCCAGTTCAAGGGAATGCTGCTAGATTCCCACCGGGTTCATGTTTCAATTGTGGAGAGTTTGGTCACTTCCGCAACAACTGTCCGAGGCTAGTGAATGCAAATGCGAATGCTAACGCGAACCCGAATGTGAATGTCAACGCAAATGTGAATCCCGCTCATGGGCGAGCGTACAATCTGAATGCTAACGAAGTGAGGGCTGACAACGAGGTGGTTAATGGTACGTTTCTTGTTAACAATCGACCTGCATCTATTCTCTTTGATTCTGGTTGCGATAGAAGTTTTGTTTCATTATCTTTTGAACCTTTGCTTGCGATACCTAGAACTAAACTGAGGAAACCCTTATCTGTCGAAGTTGCTACTTGTAAACCTCTTGTTCTCGATTCTGTTATTCGTGATTGTCAGTTAAACCTTGATAATCATCTTTTTCCCATTGACCTCACGCCGATGCAACTTGGGAGCTTCGATATTATCGTGGGGATGGATTGGTTAACCAAACATCATGCTGAAGTGGTTTGTTTCGATAAGATTGTTCGTATTCCTCTTCCGTCTGGCGATATTCTGGAAGTTCTTGGTGAGAAACCATCTGGTGGATTGAAGCTTATGTCGTGTACAATGGCCCAAAGTTATTTGCGAAAGGGATATGTTGCTTTCCTGGCACATGTCACTGAGGAGAAAGGCAAGAATAAGAGTATTCAGGATATTCTGATTGTTCGGGATTATCCAGAGGTGTTTCCCGATGAACTGCCTGGTTTGCCTCCAGTTCGTCAAGTCGAGTTTCATATTGACCTTGTACCCAATGCCAACCCGATTGCGAAAGCACCGTATCGTCTTGCACCGTCGGAAATGCAAGAGTTATCGAAACAGCTTCAAGAGTTGTCTGATAAAGGATTCATCCGTCCGAGCTTTTCGCCTTGGGGAGCTCCTGTCCTCTTTGTGAAAAAGAAAGATGGATCTTTTCGAATGTGTATCGATTATCGTGAGCTTAATAAGCTAACCGTCAAGAATCGATATCCCCTACCTAGAATTGATGATCTCTTCGACCAGTTGCAAGGTGCTTCATGCTTTTCCAAGATCGATCTGCGATCTGGGTATCATCAGCTTCGTGTACTCGAAGAAGATATTCCCAAAACTGCATTTCGTACGAGATATGGGCACTACGAGTTCACTGTCATGCCTTTTGGTTTGACAAATGCCCCAGCTATCTTCATGGACTTAATGAATAGGGTTTGTAAACCTTATTTAGATAAGTTCATCATTGTGTTCATCGACGATATTCTCATTTATTCGAAGTCTCGAGCCGATCACGAGCAACACCTTCGTTTGACATTGGAACTTCTGAAGAAGGAACAACTTTTTGCTAAATTCTCCAAGTGTGAATTTTGGCTTAGAGAAGTTCAGTTTTTAGGTCATATTGTCAATGAGCAGGGTATCCATGTGGATCCTTGCAAAATAGCAGCTATTAAGGATTGGAATACACCGACGACACCTACAGAGATTCGATCATTTCTTGGTCTTGCTGGCTATTATCGTCGATTCATTTCTGATTTCTCAAAGATCGCGGTTCCACTCACTGCTTTGACTCAGAAAAATAAGCCTTTTGAGTGGGGACCCAAGCAAGAAGAAGCGTTCCAAACGCTGAAACAGAAGCTCTGTGATGCTCCTGTTTTATCTCTACCTGAGGGAAACGAGGATTTTGTTGTCTATTGTGACGCGTCGAATCTAGGACTTGGTTGCGTTCTTATGCAACGAGGTAAAGTCATAGCTTATGCGTCTAGACAGCTGAAAATTCACGAGAAGAACTATACGACTCATGATCTTGAATTAGGAGTTGTGGTTTTCGCACTTAAAATCTGGAGACACTACCTCTATGGAACGAAGTGTGTGGTTTTCACAGACCATAAAAGTCTCCAGCATATTCTCAATCAGAAGGAGCTGAACATGAGGCAACGACGTTGGGTTGAACTCTTAAACGATTATGATTGCGAGATCCGCTACCATCCTGGTAAGGCGAATGTCGTAGCCGATGCGCTTAGTCGAAAGGAACGAGCCAAGCTTCATTCTGTTAAAACTCTATCTGATATTCAATCTCGTGTCCTTCAAGCTCAACGATCTTGTGTGACCAAAGGCTTATTGAAAAATGAGCTACCGCTTCAACTTGAGCTTAAACTCGAAAGGAAAGACGATGGTTTACTCTATTTCAAGGATCGTTTGTGGATTCCGAAACAAGACAATCTTCGCACCTTGGTAATGGACGAATCTCATAAGTCTCGATATTCTATCCATCCTGGTGCTGATAAAATGTACAAGGATCTTCGTACTCAGTTCTGGTGGCCTGGTATGAAGAAGGATGTTGCCTTGTATGTATCGAAATGCCTAACTTGTCTCAAAGTCAAGGCAGAACATCAACGACCTTCTGGTTTGCTTGTACAACCAGAAATACCGGTTTGGAAGTGGGAGAACATTGCAATGGATCTCATCACGAAGTTACCGCGTGCATCTAAAGGTCACGATGCTATTTGGGTTATTATCGACTAATTAACGAAATCAGCTCATTTTCTACCGATTCGCGAGGATCTATCTGCTGATAAACTTGCAAAGATTTATGTTGATGAGATTGTATCACGACATGGTGTTCCTTTGGATATCATTTCCGATCGTGATGCTCGGTTTTTATCTCATTTTTGGAAAGCCATGCAATCTGCTTTGGGAATACAACTGAATCTAAGCACTGCTTATCATCCCCAAACAGATGGACAATCTGAGAGGACGATTCAAACTTTGGAGGATATGCTTAGAGCATGCGTGATAGACTTTGGTGGTAATTGGGATTCTCATCCTCCACTGATCGAGTTCTCTTACAACAACAGTTATCATGCTAGCATTAATATGGCACCATTCGAAGCTCTCTACGGTCGAAAATGTCGTTCACCTGTATGTTGGAATGAGATCGGTGAAGCTTAGCTAACTGGACCTGAGCTCATTCTGGAAACAACAGACAAAATCAAGAAAATCCGCGATAATCTTGTGACAGCTAGAAGCCGTCAAAAGAGTTATGCAGATATGTGACACAAGCCCTTAGAATTTCAAATCGGAGACCGTGTCCTACTCAAGGTGTCACCTTGGAAGGGAGTGGTGAGATTTGGAAAGAAAGGAAAAAAACTTGCACCACGATATGTTGGACCATTTAAGATTGTTGAAAGAATTGGAAAGGTTGCCTATCGACTAGAGCTACCTCCAGATCTTGGAAATATTCATCCGACTTTTCACGTGTCCAATTTGAGAAAGTTTTTAGCTGATGCTGATCTTCACATTCCTCTCGACGAGATTCAAATCGATGAAACAATGCACTTTGTCGAGAAACCTGTGGAGATAGTGGACCGTACATTCAAACAATTGAAGAACAAACGGATTCGATTGGTCAAAGTTCGCTGGGAATCCAAACGTGGTGCCGAGTTTACTTGGGAACGTGAGGACAAGATGAAGACGAAATATCTGCAATTGTTTTCACAAGTTTCCTCTAAATAAAATTTCGGGACGAAATTTCCTAAAGTAGGGGAGAATGTGACAACTGTGCTCTGTAATCATCGTATAATGTGAGACAATGTGGATTATCAATAAAACAATGTGCTTTGGTGTTATTATATGTGTTATTGTGTGTAATGATTTTACAATTTGATTCGATTCCGATTTCAAGCTTTAAATCACTTTCTGGAAGGTTATACGCAAACTGGTGTTTAAACGCAATCAGTTTAATGCGACGTACACTCCGGAACTGTGATGTAAGCCAAACATACCCTAAATATCCTTTACATAACTTAGAAATAAGTTTCGAAGAATTCGGTATGGCAAGAACATGTTTATTCAAACTTTAGAACTATTTACGACAAAACTGCGAAACGAACGTTGGTGACCGCCCGGATAATTTTTAAACCCCAAAAATATTCTGTTATGATTAAAATTTTATTTTAATGAGGTTCGTATTGAAAAATAAATTAAAACGCTTAAAAACGTTATTTTTCAAGTTTAAGCGCGTACCGCGTGTTTCTGCGCAACACAGTGCTTCTACTGCAAAACACAGACAATGCAGCCAGTCTTGGCAACTGAAATTTATTTCAGTAATATTTTGGCGAGTTTATTTTTATTGAATAATAAAAATAATTTAGAACACCATAAACCGGGATTTAAACGCTAGATAAAATACCCGGTATCCAGTTAAATACCTATTTTTATCTACTTTACCATCAAAATTACACTTCACCCCCTCCCCACATACAATTTACGGTTCAATATATGGAGTGGGACCCACCAATATTTTGTTAGATTTTTCAATATTTCCTTTGATCTTGTAGGACACTTGTCTTTGCATGACACTCTCATATCTCCTCCAAATCTCTACTTATATCTTCTACATATCCTTACATAATCTTGCAAGATCATCACTCAACCTCCTTCACTCTCTCTCTCCCCAAACCCCCCCCCCCCCCTCTCTCTCACCATATTCATATCTTCAAGTTTTGTTCATCACATTCAAACTTCCTTTCAAACATGTTTCAAGTAGTGTGAAGATACAAAGGGGTTTCCAAGGTGCATTCAAGTAATTTCAAGCTTCCTATCATTAAAATCTCATCCCACAACCCACTTGAATCTTGAAGGTATAACACTTATGTTTAAATCATACTTTGATTCTTGGTTGTTCTTGATGATTTGAAGTCTCACTTGAATCTTGGGATTTTCACTAAACTTGAAATCTAAAATGAAATGGGTCATGATACAAATAAAAAAAATAAAAATGGTGGTGTATATATATATATATAACCGTACACATATACATATGTGTTTGAGTTTTGAGCTTTATTTTGATAAAGTACTTGTTTACGTGTTACATGTTCTTGAATGGTGGTAAAAATGCAAGTATTTGGTGATTATGTATGATATGTTAAATGTAAATTACATCAGCAAATAAATCTGAATATATCACATATTTGATGCATTTAAATTAACATAAAATGATGATGTTATGATAGTGTGCTTTAGGCACTTGTACATGTGAATATATGTTGGTTTAAAGCTCAAGAAGTGATAAAAAGTGATTGTATGACAAAAATATTTTTGAACAAGTTACAAAAACACTAAATATATTATTATTTGGTACATTATAATGGCATGAAACTTTAACATAGGGTTGATAGCTTTGCATGTTGTACATATAGCTTAAAAAGTGGTAAATTATGTGAAATTTGCATGATTTATGTTCTTTGTTTAAGACCTGCACTATCATGAGTATAACCATTATTTTATTCAGTAAATAACATGGGTTGTGTTAAAATTTCAAGTCATTTCGATTTGGGGTGGTTCGGGTAACGATTGATGCAAACCTATGCGGTAAAACGGTCAAAAATCGCCATTTCGGAGGATTTTTATAAAACTGTTTTAGATCAGTAACCAAACTGATATTTTTGATATAAAAATAAGTATTTTAACTTATATTAACTTTACTTGGTGTTTGGTTAGTCATACGTGACTTCTGACACCCAAAAATGTTACCGAAACGCCAAAATAAGTGTTTTTCAACATACACTAGAATGGGTTGTTCATGGGTTATTTTATGTGTTACAATGTGCTATGTGTTTTAGAATATGTGTATGATCATGTGTTAGTGTTGACAAGATTATGTGTGTTACGCTTGAGTACGTATATACAAATACACCAAGATAATCAAAAATAATAACTTTTCGAGAAATCTCAAAGTTATGTGAAAATTCTAAGTATCGGAGAAACTTCGGTATTTTTGTGGGTTTTTTATTATTAAATCATTCTTATTTAATTTAGGATGAATAAACAATTTGAGGGATTGTGTTAACTTATAAAAACGCACCCGAAGGTGAGTACATAGATCCCCTCTTTTTACTGTTATCGATTGTTTTGGGGTGATTCATATGTATCAAAACGATTTCGATATTCTAATGATGGTTTCAAAACGATTGAGATGGTTTATACAAAACTAATAATGATTTCGATAATGTGAACGAACTTGTTGGTGGTAGTTACATAACGAATGACATTCATTAGCATTGATCAAGCCGACCAGTATTAGGTTATGGTACCATAGGATCTGACAAATCCCGTTAATAGACCGCACCCATGGTTATGTGTGGGTTAGGTGGATAACGACTGAATCTAATGATTGTTAACTTGCCCTTTGGAGGTTTGTTAATGCAAGAACGAGTTGAACGATGGACGAGTCACAAAGGTTTGAATGTTATTAGCAAGACGACCAAAAGTAGTTTTCACAATTAAAACGAGAACGCTTTGTACGAGAACGATTCGTACGAGAACGATTTTGAACGATTGAACAATTGTGAACGATTTAAACAAATGAACGATGATCTATAACAAGAGCGAGTTAAACGATGTCACACAACGATGTTTACGAAACTATATAAACCATACGAGTTTTACTACGAGAACGATTTACGATTTGGTTTACGAAAACAAATGTTTTGGGGTAAGATTCATGGCATCGAGGTTTATAAATTATAACCAAATCTGTTTTGACTTGGTTTTTCACTTTACAATACAAACATTTTACAAAACAAGGTTTCAAATATCAATTAACAAAGTTGTACGAGATATTTCAACGAGCCTTGAATCTGACACTCACACAAAAACTATGTGCTCGCAGCATTTCTTTGCTAACTTTGTTTTTACATATGTTTCAGGTGATGTTGCTTAATGTTGATTGCGAATAGGATGCATGCTCACTTAGGACCGGACGAGGCCTTAGTGATTTAATAACGATGATAGACTATGTTTGACTTGCTTGTTAAACTTTAAGACAATGTTTAATATTTAATAAAACGAAACTCTTTGTACCCATGGTTTGAAACTATAATTCTGTAACAACACTCCCCGACGTTTCCGCCACGGTTTGTTGTTTTACGTGGTCGGGGTGTGACAATTACCTTGATCACATCATGCAACAAAAACCAGACAAAGTTAAAAGAGCACAGTTCAAAGATTGGTCAACAGATGCCCTCAAAGAAGAAATAGAAAGAATTCAAAAGATTCTCAATGATCCTTCATAAAACCTAACTCCACTAGACTGGAAGAAATACAAACTAGTTGATCAAAACAAGGCATTGAAGCAGGAGAGAATGAGATAAGAGCTAGTTGCTGCTGAGTATGGTAATGTTAGCTCTGTTGACAGATGGACAGAGTCCAGAATATTTGAAACATATAAGAAACTGGAACAGCTAAGAGAAAAGGATCCTACATTTCCAAAGAAGCCAGTATATCCAACAGTGGTTGTCCCTCAACAGACCCTTACATTTAAAAAGCAATCCTCGGCATCTGGCTTGTCCACAGCTGCCTTAAATCAAGCAAAAAGGCAGAAGCGGATGTCTGAGGCTGATGAAGAAATGGCTGTTGATTACTATAGGAAAGTGGGACTGAAAAAACCAACTGTTATACCACACAGATCCTGCCAGTGACAAACTGCGTGAAACACTTGCAAATCTTGTGAGCAGGCCACAATCACCAAACTCGTCAAAAATAATTCTTCACCCAAGAAAACCATCTGATTCAAAAATTCTAAAGAGGAAGGCATCCTCATACACCCACAAATTAACTTGCTCAGATCAGATGGTGATGTTCAAAGGATAAGAATGGAGGATGCATATGGTCTTGATGCAGGTGACCTCCAAGATCTGTTGAGCCTTGAACTAGAAAGGGATTCTGAAGATATGGTTTCCATGAACTTTGAATTAAAATTCAAAGGCCAAATCATGGAAAAGTTGATGAGAAATAAAGATCAGAAATAAAGAAGAGTTTTGGCATCATCTATTCTAGGGGGAGATTGTTGGATCTAGTGGACCCCACAAAAGAACATATGATTGGAAAGCCAAAATAGTCTACAACCTCTGATTACAAATAACAGTGCTTTGAGGATCTGCTCCTCCCAAAGGCAGAGACTCAACATCTGCTTCTCTAAAGTCTGCTAAAGCCAAAGGTCTGCCAAAAAGAACCTCCGCTGATGAAGACAAAGTCTGTTGAAGCAAAGGTCTGGTCATCCTCTGCTGAGAAGACTAAAGTCTGATGAAGCTAAGGTCTGCTGTGGATCAACAGATGTTAAAGTCCAACAGAGGATTCTTCAACAGATGATGATCAACAGATTTTTCATGTATTATTAATGTAAGAGTGCTTAGTCTCTAGCAGATGTTAGGAGTTTGTTAGGCTGTTAGATGCTGCTGTCTAGGTGATGCCAGCTTAGATGCTTCTGATGTTTCATTTATACTATAAATAGAACAGTGCCTGTACTGTTCTATTTATCACTTTCACCTAGACATTTTTGTACAAACAAACAAGGAGTTATCAGGCTAAGGGGGATTTTTATTCTTCATGCATACGTAAACTTGTAATTAGAAATTTATAAAAACATGTTGATGAAAGCAATATCTTCATTGTTGTGATTCAAAAGTTAATTATTCTGCTGCATATTTCATCTTTGTTTTATCTTCATTCATTATTTCCATCTTAATTCTCCCAACAATCAAACTCATATCCTAACACTTTGAGTTCAAGCGATTCGTATGATAAATTTGTTTTGTCATGCTCATCCGATGATGGGGCAGAATTATTATTATCAGCAGTGTCAAGGGTGGTGAAAGCTATTGTTGAAGATGCAGATGAAGGGACTTCCCAACCCCAACCCAAATGGAGGAAGTATATTGTTCATGAATGTGAAACCACAAATGATTTGTTGGTAAGCGATTATTTCTCACCCGAACCAACATATGATGAAAGAATGGAAGGAAAAGTGTTTTTGAAAACTTTGGAGGGAATTGGAACTTATAATGAGGATATTATAAGTATTATGTAGTGCATTGTGTGTGTAGTGAGAGATATACCAAATATATATATATACGTTGCATAAATATATTTATAACACATTGTATGAAACACATAGACACGTAACAGGTAGGGTGCTTGCGTGCATTTGTGTGTGAGAGGAACATAGTTTAAATGTGTGAGCAATAGCAAATCATAAGTTAAACAAAACATGAAATCACATAAGCACATAGGTCCTAGTTGACTAAAGTATAGGTTTTAGGGGTCTAATAACCTATCCTATATCCCTAGAGCCATTGGCTCTGATACCAATCTGTCACACCCCGACCCGTGACGGATTAGGTGAACGGGGCATGATCAGTTGATCCAAAGCTTATGACTTGCTAAATTTTTTAAATAGTCATTAATCTATATTGAATGTTTCACATAGAAAATAATCCAAATAAAACAATTACATATGAGACATTATTCATAGCATTTAAACTTTATTAATCCGTTTCTTGTTAACTAAGGCCCATCCTATGTCCAATCTTCTCTTCATGCTTCTTCACCTGTATCATGTGTAAAAGTAGTTTTTGGGTCAACAAAAGTTGGTGAGTGAATATCCTTGTTATTAGGAAAATAATATGTTTAATTTGCTTATTGAGAAAGCATGCATTAACCAATGTAAGTTGTGACAACTGTGCCCTGGAATCGATGTTCAATGTAAAGCAATGTTAATAATTAATAAAACAATGTGTTTTGGTGTTATTATGTGTGTATTTGTGTTTGATGATTTTACAATTTGATTCGATTCCGATTTCAAGCTTTAAATCGCTTTCTGGAAGGTTATACGCAAGCTGGTGCATAAATGCAGTCAGTTTAACGCGAAAAACACTCCAGGATAGTGAAATAGGCTTAGCATACCTTAAATAACCTTCACATAACTTAGAAATAAGTTTTGGAGGGTTTGGTGTGTCGAAAACAAGTATGTTCGATCGCAGGGACTATTTGTGTCAAACTGCGAAACTATACCAATTTGTATAGTAACGAACACTCCGGAACTTGATCATAAGTTAAACATACCCTAAATATCCTTTACATAGCTTAGAAATAGGCTTAGAGGGGTTCGGTATGCTAAAACAAACTTTATTGATCAATAGGGACTAAAAGCGTCAAAAAGTGCATAAGTTTGCATTTTCGCGCATATCTTTCGTTCTGAATATATCCGGACACCCAAAAATTTATGTAATCATTAAAATATTATATTTTAATGACTGGCATGATAAAATTCCATTCGTCGCTTAATTTGGATCGTTTTCGCGTTCGTTATGACATCCGTCGTAATTAACCGAACAACGCAATCGTACGACCAAACGAACTGACATCCGAGATATTTTTGAGCATGTTTTGAGTTCTCAATACTTTAACTTCATTTTAGAGCCTTGAAATAAGGTTAACGGGGCTTAAACGTGTAAAAAATGAGCCGAAATGCAAGTTTTACAAGTTCAGGGGTTAAAACTGTCATTCTGCCAAAGATGGCCCAGGCGGCCCGCGTAAGGTTTTGCATGGGGCTACGCGGCCCGCGTCAGTATTGCAGATCAGAAACATTGAATCTGGTCATTTAGCTCGATTTTGATGGTTTTGATCAATGGTTTTCAATGCTATGGGCTGGTTTGTGTGGAGAACAAGTCCCCCAATCAGTCTTTAACATATGTATGGCCAAGATCATTCCCTCTTCTCCAAGAAATGATCTTAACGGTTTGCAAAAAACTATATAATGCCATGTCCCTCATTCATTTTCCTCACATTTGGTCTGAGATTTCTCTAAGTGGTTGTGATTATTCACTACCTACCTGAGAATACTTAGAACCAAATCTATTTGGACCCTTTGTAAGTCCTCTTTCGTTCTTTTATCGCTTTTTCGAGCGTGAAAGTCAAACAGTATTTGACTTTCAGCTTTAACCACGAGATGGTCAACGAGAAGTTCGTTTGAACTTTGCAACGTGAGCGTAATCACGATGGTTATAGTCCCTTGTGACTATACCTACTAATTACCACGTTGACTAGGCGTAGTGACGAGTCGTAGTTTCGGTCAAAATGCGCATTTAAGCGTATTTTGTAACCAAACTACTTTAGGATATCAAAACACTTTGTTTTGATATCAAAACCTGTTTTCTAACTTAAGTTAAGCATGTTCTAACATGCTTAGCTCGTCACTTTTAGTTTAGTGCTTGTTTAGAGTCGTAAGTCAAGCGGTCTAACCCACCGCTTAGACTTTCAAACTCGACCCATTTGGTCGATCATTAGGATCCGACCAAGCATGTTTAGTGACCATAGTTGCATAGGGAATAACCTTCTGAGGTTATACCTTATGGTCACATAGTTTAAGTAGTTATATGATAGGTAATTTATATGCCTTAAATAAATGACCAAAATACCCTTTTCATGCATAATTGGATTTTAAGCATATGTAACCTAAACATTTATCACTTAACTGATTATGCAACCCAATTAAACATGTTTAGGCATATAATACTTGTCATAGGACTAGTTAGACGTCTCGAACGCGCTTTTGCGTGAATGACGTGTTAAAGTAGCGTAAGCTACCTAAACGAGTCGTAACGGGTCTAAAGCACTTAGGTTAGGTTCCGATCTTAGGATGTAGGCTTTGTTAAACCATATCACATGAGTTCCAATACTCATTTGGTTTATAAGACCTCATTCTGTCCGATCTTCCGATTTAGGCGTCTATTGTTTGACTAGTGATCCGATTACTAGGTACTACTTGAATTTCCTTGGTTTGTCAGAGCTTTGCTAAGTTCTTTAGATCAAGGATACCCTTCTATTCAATGTGAGTACATAGTTCCCCTATTTTATTGTTTTCAATTGTTTTGGGGAGATTCATATGTATTAAACGATTTCGAGGTTTAAACGATGGTTTCAAAAACGATTAAGATGGTTTATATTAAACTAATAACGATTTCGATAAAGTGAACGAACTTGTTGGTTGTAGTTACACAACGAATGACATTCGTTAATTTTGGCCGAACCGACCAGTATTAGGTTATGGTACCATAGGATCTGACAAATCCCATTATCAGACTACACCCATGGTTATGTGTGGGGGTTATGTAGGTAACGACCGAACCTGTGATTGTTAACTTACCCTTTGGTGGTTTGTTAATACGAGAAACGAGATAGTCGAGTCACAAAGGTTTGAATGTTATTAGCGAGACGACCATAAGTAGTTTCACAATTAAAACAAATACGATTTTGGGACGAGTTAAAACGATTTGGGACGACTTAAACAAGATAAACAATTTGGATAAACGATTAGTTTTGAGTAGGGATTAGATAATGGGACGGGTGTAGTATAATAGAATCATGGTAGATACGCCGCTGGTACATCTTATATATAAGTGCTTCTATCATATTACATTGCATGTCATTATTTAGTTCACTTGGGAAACGATTTGAAACGATGTCACATAATGAGGTTTTCGAAATGATATAAACCATACGAGTTTTATTAACGAGTTTTAACGAGATGATTTACGAATTGGTTTACTAAAACAAAAGTCTTTGAGTTAAGAATCATGGCTACGAGATTTTATAAATTATAACCATCTTGATTTGAGTTGGTTAAATTATGTTGCAATACACTTTTCAAAACAAGGTTTGTACTTCTGACTCTTGTAGTCTAACGAGGTACTGCAACATATAAACGAGCCATGAATCCAAAACTCCCATAAACCTATGTACTCGCCAGCATTTCTTTGCTGACTTTATTTTTACATATGTTTCAGGTGGTATTGCTTGATGTTGCTTGCTAGGAAGCTTGTGTCACATAGGACCTGGACGAGGCCTTAGTGACATAAAAACGATAGTAGACGATGTTTAATTTTGTTTGTTTGGTTTTAAGACAATGTAAATTACTTAATGAATCAATAAAACGAAACTTTTAATTATCATAGTTGTGAAACGATGATTCTGTTACAACACTCCCTGAAGTTTCCGCCACGATTTGTTGTTTTAACATGGTCGGGGTGTGACATAAGTGAATATGTTGTATGTCATATGTCAAACCCCAATAAACAATCTCAAACAATAATCAAATCAACCGTATACAAATGTGCACGATATTATGATGTGCTGCAAGATCTAAGCTCAATCAAACGGAGTTGACCTCGTGTGTTGGCAATGTCAAGTCCCGCTCATAGGTAATGGGGAATAGACGAGCCTATGATGATGTAATGTCTGAAATGAATGTAATGCACCAAATAACAAACAAACAATTAACACATAACACATATACTTCACAAGATGGTAATTGCACGTATTTGAATTTTGTAAATATAATAATGAAATGCGACACATGATACACCCCAAAAACGTGTAATAAAAGGGGAGTTGTAAGATTCACTCACAATTTGCGTTTTGTTAATCCTTAGTGAAAAACCGCACGGGAATAAGGAGAAAATCCAAAAGACAAGCGTGATTTAACCTAGAGAATCGAATGCAACAAGGAAAAGGTAAAAGTTATGCTAGGCATAGCTAAATGAACTATAACATTTGTGTCTTTTAATCTTTGTAATTAAGTTTTTTATCATAAAACATTTTGTTTGATATCCAAGAATTTTATTATTAACATGTGCCTTACATTATTTAGCAAAAGTTTATTTAAAAACCAAATTGTCCATGTCCGCAGAAAATACTGTAATCCTACGAAATGTACAGCATTCCGTAGAATGAAACAGTAATTGTCCGAAAACCCAAAAATAAATATTATTTGTGATAAATAATATAACGGGTATTAAAAACGACACAAAATCCGCACTTAAATCTTATTGCGTTACGCTGCACGGCTAGTTCAGTAAACTACCTGACAGCAAAGCTGGTACCAGAACCGTGTCGGAAATAGTAAAATTTTTAGTCCAAAAGTTGGATTAATTATTTCGATAATAAAACATGTGAAAAAACAATTTTTGTCATATATTTATATAAACTAAACACAGTGTCAGTATTTAACCTGGTACAGGACCTGAACCAAATTTTTCAACCGAACAACGAACTACCAATTTTAGTAAGTTAGTTTTATCTAGTGTCACATTACTTTAAAAAGTTGGACCTTGAAACTTTATAGAAAGCTTCATCTAAATTATTAAAGTTTATGAAGTTTATAAAGTATAACAAAGTTTTTATAAAACCTTAAACCACCCATGTCCATAGTTTTAGTGGGTCCCCCACCAACTCATCTTCCATTGATGTGTTGTAAAATTTAGAGAAGTGATTAGTGTTAGTGATGTGTAAGAAGAAGAGATAATCACAAGTTCACAACACTTAACAAATACATCTCACAAACCATTTCACTCTAAGTTTTTCATAAGCAATCAACACACACAACTCACTCTCTTTCTCCCTCTAGAAATCGATCAAGATCAAACACCTCCACCTTCAACTTTCCAAAATCCAAACACTAGGATTTCATACATACATGGAGGTTCAAAGATGATTTAAGGCATTTTCAAGACTTGGGAGCACACTTGAAGCATTTGCTCAAGCTTGGAAGCTCTTGGATCTTCATCTTTTTATCATCTTTTCAACTTGTTCATCCCTAGCCAAGTGCTAGTAGTAAGCTTCAAATCGTGTACTTACATTTTTTGTGATTTATGTTTAAACACAAATGTACAAGTAATCATCTTGAAGCATATTTAAAAATCACATGAGTCACTAACAAAGACTAAACAAAACCAATATGATTATGTGTTAATTATGATAATTCTTGATAATCTTTGAAGTTATGACCATGTAGTAAACTTGATCTTGCATCTTCATTTTTAAAAGTATGATCTAAACACATGTGTGTTTAGATCTAGCAAGATCCATTAACATGAATGTTATGAACTTGTGATTTTGTTTAAAAATGTTTTTTTTATAAAACATGAAATACATAGATTGATATAAAAATCATATTACAAAAATGAAGTCTTTAAAAAATATATATATAAACAAAGTTTACATAGGCTTTGTTCAAACGAAAGGTTACATGAACATGTTAAGAAAATAAAGATGAACACTTTAAAACATGATTTTTGAACTAAACGGGATTTCATATAAGTTGATAATGCTTCATGATAAGATTTTTAAGTTTATATTGTTATTTTGAAAGATCGGAAAATTGTTGATTTGAAAAAGTATATAAAATCATGTTTATAAAACATGGGAAAAGTCCATAGTTTAAGGGAAACCATGGCAAAAATTTTATAAAATTTAATCATGATTAAAATATGTTTAACAAAAGATTAATTTGATTAAAAACGATTGGAAACTTTAATCATGATTAGAAAAGTTATCTGGTCATCTAGGTTATCAGTCATAACCCAGACAAGTTATATGGTCATCTAGATTATCAGTCATAACCCAGACGACTTACTTAGTCATCTAGGTTATCAGTCTAGGTTATCAGTCATAACCCAGACGACTTACTTGGTCATCTAGGTTATCACTCATAACCCAGACAAGTTATATGGTCATCTAGGTTATCAGTCATAACCCAGACAAGTTATATAGTCATCTAGGTTATCAGTCATAACCCAGACAAGTTATCTGGTCATCTAGGTTATCATGCATAACCCATACAAGTTAAAAGTAAACTTTAAACATGAATCTAACCTATTAAGATAAACCCACTTTTATAAGAACACATGGGCTAGACCCATTCAAACATAAACAAAGAAAGCAAACGAATACAAGAACAAAAAACGAAATTCAAGATGAGATACTTGTACGCAAAACAAACGTAAACCTAAGTGTCTAATGAGGTTAGAACACTTGTAGGTTGAGTAACAAACGAAGAATCCGAAATCAAAACGAGTTTTGCTTGGAACACAAATTTGTGAGTACATAGTCCCCTCTTTTACTGCTTTCAAATGTTTTGGGGTGAAACATGTGTACCTATTCGATATTTTCATGATTTCAATTATATGATTATACATGATAGTACTTATATTTTGACAAATTGATTGATTATTTATGGTTCAAACACTAATATTCAAAGATTATAAAATTAATTGTTGGGTTGTACTTAATTTATACATTCACCAAACCGATTGGTAGTACGATATAGCGCTATAGGACTAGACACCCCATTCCTGTTGTATGGAATGTCAGAAACCGAATTTTATCCAAATAGAAATTGCCTTTGTGGTATTTCTATAGTCTCTAAGGTGTAGTTTGATACACTAAGGTTTGAACGAATTCTAAATCACATTTTCTTTTGTATATTTTGATATACTTCCAAAGTATAGTTTGATATGCTCTCATATGTGATATTATTTACCAAAGTATAATTTGATATACTATGTACAAATCCAACATATATTTTGTTATTTGCTAAAACATAGTTGATATGTTATTTACAAAACTAAAGCATAGTTTTGATATGTTATTTACAAAACCAAAGTATACTTATGATATACTACCGAAAACTATTATTTTAACAACTAAAGTATATTTGATATACTATCTGTTTAACTGTTTTGAAACTAAAATATATTTTAATATATCACTTATCCGACTTTCTTAAACCAAGGTATATTTTTATATATGCTACAAACCTTTTTATCAAAACATTGTTTCACAAAAAAAAAAAAAAAAAACATATTTTATACAAACTCATTTTTACTTGGTTATTCATTTCATTATGCATTATTCTTTTATATCATCTGATTTCTTATCACTTTTTGTATGAAATATAAAAGAAAATATTTTAAGGCTCATGACTACTTTTGTTAAATATTTTCTTTAAACTTACAAGTCATGAATCCTGTTTAAATAAAACCTATGTATCTCACAGGCATTTTTATGTTGACGTACCTATTTTCACATGTGTTACAGGTGCTGCTATGTGATGATTATTTGATGCATGCTATACATAGGATGGACTCGTGCCTTAGCGACTTTAAAAATTGAAAGACAATATTTGTATTTATCTGATTTGTAATAAAACAATGAGTTCAATAATTCAATAAAACGAAACTATTTAATCCATGGTTGTGAAATAATGATTCTGTTACGACACTCCCCGACGTTTCCGCCACGATTTATTGTTTTACGTGGTCGGGGTGTGACATGAATGAACACAATATGTTGGACTCGTTGGGCCTGACGAGCCTCTACAAGGCTACGCCAAGCCTAAAGGCGAGCCTAAACAAGGCTACCTAAACGAGCCTAATGCACCTTGACTAAGAACCTAAACTAAACTAATTAAACTAAGAAAGCAATAAATAAATGAATATCGAAAAGGAAAGCAGTAATTACCTCAAAGAAACTTTATAGAATGAGAAGAGCTTGAAGGGCAGCACCTCCTTGTCAAGAGCGGAAATAAAAGTAGCACCTTTGTTGGGAATCATGGTATCAAAACTTGAAGCGGAAGCGGTTTACATATTTAACAAAAATCGATTATATACATATATAATCATGGCCGATTTTGATTTTATAAAATATGTTTAATTTATTAATCCGATTAATAAATATTCCCAATCAGGATCAAAGTTATATACGTATAAACAGATAAATTAGAAAAACAACTATAGAGGGTTTTAGTAATCAACCTTTGACGACTACACCAGGATTGTAACATGCGGGTTACAATGAATCCTCACTAGTAGGAAGTTCACAACTGAGCACGAGATACCCAAAGGTAGAACCGGCCAAAGAGACGAGGCGACGGAGGTGCTCCGGTTCGTGATAGGTGGCGGCGGTCTTAAGAGGGAGTCGTCCAAACTTGGGAAGGAAGCTAGGGTTTTGTTTTTGATAAAAGATGTGTTTAGGGTTTGCACCTTAATGTTCCTTTTATAAAAACCGATCTTACATTAAGCCCCCTATTGTTATACAATTATAACCTCTTTATAATAATCTAATTAATATCAAGTCCCTCAAGTTTACACTATTATTATTTCACAAATAATAATCCACTTACTTGTGAATATATACGATTCGTGTACCAACGTATAACTCTTCGAATCATACCGAGTTTGGTTATGTTGACTTTAATTACGATCGGAGTCAACGTGTGCAGAGTTGGACGCCTAACTGCATCGCACTGCTCCTAACACGGTATGACACTTTACAGTTGTCAACTAGTTCTTTGAGTTCAAATACTTAACCAAATACTGTAACCTTGATATTTCTATCAATAAGTCCCTTCTGTATAAAACATTCTTTGATCATAAGACATGGATCATTCATTCTTATATAGTGATCAACTATTCTCTATTCTCGTCTTTAATTCAAAGTGGTCTAACGAACTACTTTTAGTCCGAGCGTGGCCACGAGTTTATTCCAGTTTGAGTTAACGAGGGCGCCAAAATATCTAAACTTCTTATCCCATAGAAGTACAGAATTCCATCAGCGTCTTACAACTCCCACTTAACCTTGGATTTCTCCCAACGCTACCCGGATTACTATCCATGTTTCAGGACAGTGTTAGATAACATCAAAGATTGTCGTTGATCAATGTAGTTTAATATGTGCCTAAGGAAAAAGGACAGATTGAACATATCAATATCAAAACATCTCATGACTTAGAACCATGGGGATCATTTTGAAGCGAGTCACATTCAATATCATTCCCTAGTGATATCTGTGAATTTTGATTCTCAAACCCTTGAGTTATTCATCTCATGAATACAATCATCTCAATTCACAATAATCTTACATTCAAATTCATTCCAATGTAATTTGATCGACTACGGATATTTTAGAATACCCTTATTCAAGGATTTAAACATACAATAACGAACACAGTTACAAAATAATTAAACTTGCATTTAACCAATAAATCAAATAATTATTCAATGTAACTGTTGTAGTTCAAAATTAAAACACCGATACTAACTACAGATCATGCCCAATGTCTAGCAAATCTAAGCCCTATCTTTCCAGCATGCTCCTCATGTTTAGTTTGAGGTAAAGGCTTAGTAAAGGGGTCAGCCAGATTTAGATCCGAATGAACTTTGGTTATTACGATGTCTCTACGTTCTATTATCTCTCTAATATAGTGGAATTTTCTGAGTATATGTCGTCACACCCTCAAAATCCATAAGCGGAGTATTACCTCGAGGCGTGTGACTGACCAGGATCATACCACCAATCATACTGAACATTTAAGTAAAGTAAAAACATTGCAAACAAAACGTATTGTGTTCACCAAAAACCAAAGTCCAAAACCAAATTTAAAAGTTAGCGGAAGCATAAAGTATTAAAACCCATAAAACAGTTTGTAAATCATAAAGTTCATTAGTAGGAATCCAACTATGGATTCCTAGCCACAACGCCCACTCTGCGTGCAAGCTTCATCCTTGTACCTAACGACCTGCAAAGCATGCAGTAGTGTGTCAACAAAAAGGTTGGCGAGTTCACAGTTGGTTGTTCATTTTAATGTTGTTCCAAAAACCCAAAAGTTGTTAAGTTCCTTGTTCTTTATAAAAACATGCCATGGGGAGCTACCCCACTGTTTTAAACCACTAGACCCATTACCGTACCGACTACTGACTGTAGTTATGTTTAGTGCCCTTTGTCAATGTCTATCTGTGAGCGTTTTGTAGGACCGTAAACGACTCCCGAATGATTGCGTAAAGACACGTGCGACGTGCGGAATCCGTGCGCGTGCGTGGACCAAACACAAGAACATAATATAATCGTGATTCTATTGAAAATATGACACTATACAATCACCTTGAATCACCTTTGCTACTTTCTCTCTCTAGACTCTCTCTCTAAGCTCCAACCTCTTCAAAGTATGCAAAATGGCAAAAAGTTCTAAATGATTAGCCTTAGCTTCCTATTTTTAGGCAAGCCTCTAAGAAAAAGTTCTAAGTAATTACAATAATGCCACCTTGACTATCTCCTATATATTCCACTATAAAACCATGTTTTCTTCTAATTTCTGCTACAAACTGGATTGACGGAGGCGATAGACATTAGTGCACTCACAGACTCCCCCTTGGATATTGTCGCAGTCAATCTCGTAGCATCTTGTCTTTTCTCTCTTTCTCTCTCTCTCTGAGTCTTCTTGAGGGTTTGACATCTTCAGCAAACACAGACTCCCTCTTTCTTGAACAGACTCCCCGTGGATCTGTCTTCAGCTTCAGTTGCTCCCCTTTTCGTTTAGACTCTTCCTTCAGGCTCCCCTTTTCGTTAAGCTTCCGTGCTTTTGGGATCGACACCTGGCTTTCCAGGTACAAGCTCCCCCTTGCGATGAGCTCGACTTCAGACTCCCCCTTAGACTCAGCTATCGGCATTGTAATCTGGTACAACATCTGCAAATTTCAAGCATTTAACAGTGAAAGCATTTTGAACATCCAGAATTGAAAACCTGGCTCTAAGCACAGATATAACACTATGAATTTCTCCAGAATTAACTTGGCTTTCTCCCCCTATCAAATGACTTTATGAATTTGTCAGTTTAAGAATCCAAATCCCTCACAGAATAAACATCCAAGTCTAAATTAATGACCTTTGAGATTTCATAAACTGTTTTTGATTTTTGTTTTAAAAAATACTTCAAATTTCAAACTAATGAACTTGTTTATTTTCAGAAACACGTTCAGCATACTTAGATTTTGAAACTCAGCTTTCAAACATCGGTTGTCGAAAATAAAGTAGAAACAAAATCTTTTTGTATTTTTCTGAAACATAAAGCAGTAAAGAAATATTTACACACAATATTTTTTATTGAGTTCGCGTTAGAGGATCATATCAGTTTATGACAAATCACAAGCATCGTTGAGCTATATAAACACTTTAAGTTCTAAACGATTCACTTAGATTGTCAGTATATTGACCCACTTAAATTTTCACACAAAGTTCAATTGAATCGAGATACGAGATTTAGTGTTTTAAGAACTTAAACTAATTCGAGTGTCCCACCTCAGAATATACTCCCGTATCAAAATTCCCTAGATTCAGTCTTACAGGTGAATATACCATAATGATATATGTACTCTGGGTTAGTGCGAGACCTTGAGAGCTCAGGTATGAACTACCGTTCGAGATGAAGGCTCGACTTTGAGGTGTGTCCCCCTTGGGGATCTTCTTTACAACTGCACTTGATTCGTATCTTTCGATATTTTATCAATTTTTATGCAGATGGTAAGCTTTTAAAGCACGTAAAGTATTATACGAGGTCTAGGCCATTGCTTCCGCAATATCAGAAGACCAGGTATAATACCCCAGATATCAAACAGTATATAGACCTAGTATCTCAGAATCAGACAATCTCTCAAACAAGATTTCGGGGGGTTACCCATATATCTGAGAGATGTTCCCCACGAGATAAGTAAGTATTGATATTTAGGTTTATATCTCGAAAACAATCTACTAAGCGTGTAAAAACCTACTGGCATATCATCAGTGAGACCGTTTATCACATTTTAACTTTCCATTTCTTTAGCGTACTGTGATTGTCTACTGATGTACTATCATTTCCTCTTTTTACGCAAAACTCATTTTGAATTTTATCATGTTTTTGGCTTTTTCAAATGTTTTTGTATTTTTTGACAACGCTTACTCCCCCTAAAATTCAAAACATTTAAAGAAAATTTGACAACCTGATACTGATAGCTTTGTCTCGCCATCAACTTTCTGCTTCACATACACTGATTTGAAGAAAATATACCCCCATGATTTACAACACATTGATATTTGACAATTTGAAAACCGTTTTTCAATCTTGTGAAATTAATCATGTTTGTTCAGCCGTGAGGGTTTCGGCGTATTCAATTAACATATTTTTGAAAATTTTGATTTTTGACAAAATTTAAAAACAAACACATTTTTTTCATTTTTCATTTTTGACAAAATAAAAACATATTTTTGGTTTTTAAATTTTAAATTTTTAGGGTTTTTTTTTTGAAATATGGTTTATTTATGTACAGAAATGAACAAATTCCCTGTTTTCAGATGCAGGGATCAGCAGCCTCCTCTCCTCGTGCCAGGCTGCTCCAATACTCCTCATTCTGACATTCAATTATCTTCGGGAGCACCTGCACATTCAAACTATTCAATTACTTGAACAATTTAGCCCAGGTCTGTTTGACCTTAGGCATTTCAACACAATATGCTTCAGTTAACTTCGGAAAATCTTTGTCATTATTCACAAATTTATTTTCATTTCGATTGTCACTCACATAAACCTTTTATTTCTTTTCCACCCAAGCTTGTCCTTTTGAAATATATCTTTTATAAAATCTTGACTTATTTTGATTATTTTGATTTTGAACAACAACTTTTGGTTTCCAAAACTGGTTTGGTTTTGTTGCATCAACAATTGTTTTCCAACTTTGTGTTGTTCTAAATCTGGGTGTCACCAGTTTCAATGTTTGTTGTGAGTCAGCCTTTGACATTTTCGGCTTCCAAGTTTGTTTTGATTCAAACTTGTTTGATTTCTGATTCACAACATCAGACTTCTTTTTCTCAACACCAACAGGTTTCGGATTTGGACACTTACGTGCAAGATGTCCAATTTGATCACATTTAAAACATGTTCTCTTTGAAAGATCTTTCACCTGTTGTTGTTGCTTTTTTCTTTTGAGCATAGAACTCTTCATTAGACTGTCGCCTAAATTGGAGTTCTTTCTCTTCCTCAGAACTTGTTCCGTGAACAAAATTCATCTTTTTCTGATAGTTTGGCGTTTCATTTCTTTTCCAATTTTGTTTCTTTTTATAACCCAACCCAGTCTTCATGTTTTTCTTTTTGTAACTCGGTTTGTTATAAAAAGTTTTGTGACTCTTTCCAGCAAACTTTGCAATTTTGGATTTTTCAATTTCAATCAACTTGAACACTTTGTCAATCTTTTCTGAAATCACATTCAGAATCGGGAATTCAATATCTGAGAACAACTTGTTCGATCCAATCATGGTATAAACCAATCCTTTTGAATCATCATTCTCCTTTTTCTCAGATTTTGAGTTTTTCAGATAACCTTCATGAAAACTACCTTCATTTTCATCTTGTGGTTCAGATTTACATGTTTCAACAGACTCTTCTTTCAAAACACTTTCAACGACCTTACCTACCACCTCTGAATCACTAGAATCATCAAATTTCGAATAGGTTACGTCAATATTATCTGGCAATTGATCAACCATGTTGAAAGCTTTTTCCTCCTTCTCGTCATCATAGAATGTGAATTTTTTCTCAAATGGTGGTGGAACTTGATGATACTCTGATTTCTTGTTTTGCTCAGAATCTTTACCATCCGGTTTTAGATTGAAAATGCGTTCAAGAACATATGATGAAGCATGATAACTGTGTAACTTGTTGTTATCTTGTTCTAAATCAGCAATTTTACGTTTAAGGTTAGCAACATCTTCAATGTAAGAATTTACGACTTGTTGTTTTATTTCATATTGTCGCTTAAGCGTATCAGATGTTTTAGAACAATGTTTCAATCTCGATTGAACAGGTTTCATTTGACTCTTCACGTCTTCATATGATTCTTTTGTGATATGATATGCAACTTTTATTGAATCATTCTCTTTCTTCATTTCTTGAAACAAATTTTCGTTTTGCAAACACTCTTCAGTCATTTTTGAAACCTTTTCTTTCAAAATTTCATTTTCTTTTTCTAAACTCTTACATTTTTGTGTCAGCTTTTCATCATTATCTTTCAAAGCTTTTTCATTTTCTAACATTTCTTTGCATTTAATTTTGAAAACTTCTTCAATTTTAGTAAATTCTAGATTTCTTGTTCTGAATTTTTCATCTTTTTCAGTACAAGCACTGCACATTTCTATGCATTTCTTGCACTGTTCAACAGTTTTATTTAAGACTTCAGAATCAGTTGAAGTATTTACCTCAGTGATTGGCACTTCGACTTTCTCTTTAGTCTGCTTTTGACCTGCTTCTTTCTTTTGTTTTTCCTCAGCAGCATCATCAGCATCAATCACTTCAACCAATATTTCAATCCTTTCACCAGCTTCTTCTTTCTTCTTCAGATCATCTTCATTCTGTTGTTTTTCAGTAACAGCTTCTTCATCAACTGCTTCTTCTTCCTTTTCACCTTCCACTTTCTTTTCTTCTGCAATCTGCTTCAGTTCATCCACCAAACTATCAACATTCTTCTTCATCCTCTCTTCATCTCTCTGTCTTAGACTCACTGTCATGACATCTCTAATGATTTTATCCAGCTTTTTCACATAATCTTTATCTTTCACAACATTTGAATAGTACTCGCCGGATAGAGGGATTATTGCAAGAACGTCTTTAAACACTACTTCTTTTCGATGGACAACTGGTTCACCTTTGCTGTTGACATAACATTCTCGTTTCTTTTCATACCTTCCATAATTCTTCGCTTCTTCATATTCTTTCTCCATTTCTTCGATTCGATACCCAACAATACATCTCTCTTTGTATGTCTTCTCTTTCAGAATCTCTTCTTTTGTTTTCATGACTTGTGCTGTGAACGCGTAACCAACAGCATCCTCTTCTGGAAGAACTTTACTCCACTCAAACCCTTCATCATCTTGGATCACTACTAAAGCTCTTGAATTCTCTTTCTCAGAATTGTTTTCAATTTGTTTCATCCTTGACGGTTCCTCTTTGCTCCTGTGATAAATCGCTTTATGATAGTAATCGTCTTTAAAAGGATTAACGGTTTCTTCAACAACAGAGTTTCTGCATTCTCTTTTGAAATGACCCTTTTCCTTGCATTTGAAACAAGTCACTTTTGATTTGTCAAAGCCCAGCTTTGTTGATGGTCCACCGAGTGTTTGTCTTCTGGTTATTTCCATGAACCGCTGTGCTCTTCGAATGCAGCTAGCCAAACACCATCTTAGATCAATCAGTTCCATCTCTTTCGGATCTATCTGATCATAATCTTCCTGTGTCATCTCAGAATTTCCAATTTTCCCAGCCACCAGACTTTCGTATGATTCCAGAATCGATGCTAGAAAACTCATTTACTATTTAGCAGCATTCATGCTCATTGCTGGAGAATTTTTCAGCTTTAATGCAATGTTGCAGAGAATTTCTTCAGATTCTTCAGAGTTTGATGTTGTTGACGATGAATGATATCCTGGATCGTAGCTTGATGAGATTTTCTGTGAGTCTTTCATCTTTTCAACACTGTATGCAGTCTTTGGCGATTCACTGACTTTCACCGAGGGTACACTGCCCTTGTAGTAAAGACCGACACTCTATTGATACGAAGAACTGCTCATCTTGCTTTGCTTTTGCAGCTCAAGCTCATGACTTTCTATCTTTTCTATCAAAGCATCAAGAGTAATTGTATCATACAACACATCATTTTTCAAAATAAACACAAACGTTTGCCACTGATCAGCTCGTGGTAAAGCTTCAATGATTTTATCAACGATTTTCTCACGGGTTTTTGTTATTCCAAACCTATCGAGTTCAATTTTAAGGTGACAAAACCTTTCAATCATTTATCTTACAGATTCACCTTTTATACCATCGAACAAATCAAATTCTTTTTTTAAGTAAAGCTATTTTGTTCTTTTTGATTTGTTTCTCACCCTCAGCTTTAACCCGTAATGCTTCCCACACTGATTTAGATGACCCATCGTGATTACGCAATGCGAATATGTCATCTCTAATCGACTGTTGGATTAAAGCAATCATTCGTTGTTCATACAAGAAATTCTTTTTATTGTCAACGGATAAGCTTGTAAGTGGAATCTCTTCGTTTTTATCATCAATTGGCCTGCTATAACCAAATTCCATACAAAACCAGCTTTCGTGCGCATAAGCTTTGGCCCAGTTAATAAATCATTCTTTCCACCACGTATAATCTTCAATACTGTCAAGTTTTGGTGGTTTCGAATTAGTTCCGTAAAAATTATCATGGTTAATGTTTTCAGTTATTGCTTTTGAAATGCTTTTCGGTGTGACGGTTATTGTTTTGGAAGATTCGGAAGTGAACGCCTTGTAAAATGTGTTGTAAAACTCTTCAGCCATGACATACAACTCTTCGTTTTTCTCTTTCGCGTAAAGCTCCTTGATTTTTTTACCTCATTTATCACCTGCAAATACAAACAAACAAACGATCAGTCTAAATGAACTGAATGTGTGAAAATCCGTGAAATGTTTGTTGGTGAAATAGATCTAAGACTCGTGCCGAAGACTCGCGGACTCGTTTCGATGATGTTCGGATGAATACTTGATCGGATGAACCTGGTCGGATGACGATCCAAGCGGATCACTTTCAAAGATATATCTCGTCCGAATAGTCGTTCGGTCGGATCACCTTTTGTCGTCCGAACGAATCACTTTTTGCCATCTCATCGGATCACCTTAACGAATCACTTTTTGTCGTCCGGCCGGATGATAATCCGAGAACTGCAAAGACAATTTAACCAATATACTTATGTCCGGATTATAGTTCGATCGGATGAAAATCCATTTGGTAGTTATGGTATTTTATGTCATCCGATCGGATGACTATGTCTTGAACGAATGACTATCCGAGAGAATAGACCCTTTTAATCAGTATGGACTTTTCAACGAATGATCATTCGCCAACCAAATAACCGAGTCACATGCATACCAATATTCATTTAATGTCCGTCTCACTATTCATTAAACGCACATGGGCCTGCAATTGTATTGTCACATGCAATTTGATCATATAAGCTTGAATTTAATGAACTATCTGACAACAGGATTTTGTAATTGGGCCTCCTTTTACATTATTGGGCTGAGATACTCTTTGATTGGACCTTAAATAACATGCATATCAATATGAGTGTTGGGCTGAGAGATCAGAAACAATATCAGATTATTGGGCCACAATTTATAAGTTGTCGGATGATATATGGATCGAACGAAGATCCGAACGGATCACTTTTCAAATATGCATATATCGTTCGGTCGATCGACCGTCCGAGTGATGACAATATATAACAATTTTTTTTGAAGGTGACTTATGTCCGGATGGTCATCCGAATGGATGGCCATCCGGATGAACTATAAACAGCAGCAACTTTCATATTTTTCAGACCGAAAAACCTCGATTTCTCACAAAATACTTGGAATTTTGATCTGGAAAATTGTAGGCTTATAAAACACATATTTTCGCAATATCAAAAAACAGCCAACTTTAACCGTGAAAACCTTGTTAATTTTGCGTTTTTTATCGGAAAGTGAAGAAAATGAGTAGAGGAAGAAATTTCACAAATCTGATGTGAAAATGGATCTGAATCTAATGAAATCTCGTAGATTCTTGCGTATCTGATCCTTGCAATCGAGCTCCTATTCTGATACCACTTATGAGCGCATTGTAGGACCGTAAACTACTCCTGAACGATTGCGTAAAGACACGTGCGACGTGCGGAATTCGTGCGCATGCATGGACCGAACACAAGAACGTAATATAATCGTGATTCTATTGAAAATATGACACTATGCGATCACCTTGAATCACCTTTGCTACTTTCTCTCTCTAGACTCTCTCTCTAAGCTCCAAGATCTTCAAATTATGCAAAATGCAAAAAGTTCTAAATGATTAGCCTTAGCTTCCTATTTATAGGTAAGCCTCTAAGAGAAAGTTCTAAGTAATTACAATAATGCCACATTGACTATCTCCTATATATTCCACTATAAAACCATGTTTTCTTCTAATTTCTGCTACGAACTGGATTGACAGAAGCGATAGACATTAGTGCACTCACACTATCATCATTGACGAAGTGCCCAAGTATATTAGTCCACGCCTGTCCTCTACGGCACGGTGTGAGGCTTGTCAAACCTAATAGAGCTGTTTAACTAATAACTCGTTCGTGATTGGCCCGGCGATTAAGTCGATACAAAATATGAGGGACTTAAGATAGAGTTGTTGTCTAGTAAGCTTAAGACATGTATTATAATGGTTGTCACCCTTCCCAAGGAGGGTGGAGGTACGTATTCTACCCTAGGAGAATACTCAGGCTGTATCCCACCTAAGGGGGATAGTTGTTGTTTAACCCATTCCCAAACCACCGGGAATCCCATGCTTTGACGAAAAGTGTGAACTCACCTTTAATTGCTCGGTTGGTCTCTTAAAAATGGCTAACAGTCAAGGTAGGTACGTCCTAATATGATTACCATTTAGTTCATTAGTGTGTTCAAGTAAGGCACCAAGCTCCTACACGCATCTAACACATAACATGCACTCACTTTGACGGTTTACGCACCTATGCATATTTCACATATAATTACACATGAACAAGCACAGAATACTTCACATAACACTATCGTGGACATTAAACAAGTTGGATCATTATCAGTTAGCATAATAGACATCTGGACACGCAAATCCCAACTTATACTGTTTCAGCCCCAACATCCAGAACTGGGCTGTTTTCGAGTATTTTTATAAAATAGTTATCTTGTCCCAAAAATTCTAAATAATTTACTGAATGTTCTAAACGGTTATTTAATAATCTCAAGACCTGATTCATTACCGATTATTTAATAAAAATCATTTACTGGGCTGCAATCAGATTCATCACTTTCTGACTGTAGTCCATGGAAAAATTCATTTAAAATTCATCAGCCTGATTGGTGAAATTCCTATTGGAGATTTACGAGACAGCCGTGCCCATCTACTGTGTAACACCTGTGCCTTCACGGCCATCAAACAAATACCAAACCAATGAAATATTATAATTCATACTTGGGATTTGTAAAAATATGTGTATCATTTGCACATATCAATTCTCGTACAATTTCAAACTCTAAATCGCTTTCTGGAAGGTTATACGCGCACCGATGCGTAGATATAACCAGTTTAATGCAACAAACACTCCGTAATAGTGAAATAGGCTTAACATACCTTAAATAGCCTTTACATAACTTAGAAATAAGTTTTGAAGGCTTTGGTATGGCAAAATCGAGTTAATTCGCTTACAGGGACTAAATATGACAAACTGCGAAAGTATGTCAATTTGAACTGTAACGAACATTCCGGAACATGACCATAAGTTAAACATACCATAAATATCCTTTACATAGCTTAGAAATAGGCTTTGAGGGGTTCGGTATGCTAAAATAAACTTTTGGGTCATTCAGGGACTAAAAGTGTCAAAAAGTGCACAAGTTTGCATTTTCGCGCATAACTTACGTTCTGAATACATCCGGACATCCAAAAATTTATGTAAGCATGACTATATTTTATTTTAGTGTTCGCCATAAGAAAAATCCTTTCGTCGCGTCATTTGGATCGTTTTTCGCGCTTATGCGCATTCCGTCGTAATTAAGCGAACATCGCGTTCGTACGACCAAACGAACCATCATCCGGCATATTTTTGAGTATGTTTTGAGTTCCCTATACTTTAACTTCATTTTAGAGCCTTGAAATGAGGTTAACGGGGTTCAAACGCATCGAAAAAGGCCTTAAACACGTGCAGGGACCATTGCTGCCAATTTTGAAACTTTCTGATTCAGGGGGGGTGCTAGCGTAGCGCGAGGCCTATGGGGCTACCCGTCGCGCTACGCGACTGCCTATTCTGGGCAGAAAACATGCAGAAACTCAGTTTTTCGCATTCGGGACCAGATTCGATGTATTAGCCGTTGTTTAATTCACAACCACACATTCTAAACTTGCTTAGTCAGCGGATAAGGATGGAACTTAGGCACCATAACCTTGCAACACATGTATGGATGGAATTTAAGCACCTAAGCACCATAACTTTGCAACACATGTATGGATGGAATTTAAGCACCTAAGCACCATAACTTTGCAACACATGTACGGATGGGATTAAGGCACGTTTTCCATGAAACGATCTTAACGGTTCGGGTATTCCTATAAATACCCCATACCCCCCATTGCTAAAATCACTAGAATTCTGATTTGAGAACCTCTAAGTTGAAACCATTGTTTCATACCTGAGATTCTTGAATCGGGATTAGCATTCGGGGACCCTTCGTAAGTATTCTTTCGTTCTTTTATTGCTTTTCGAGTCTTTCGAGTCTGAAAGTCAAACTTTGTTTGACTTTCTACATTGACCAGTTATGGTCAATGCGAAGTTCGTTTGAACTTCGCAACGTGAGTGTAATCACGTTGGTCATAGTCCCTTGGGACTATGCCCACTGATTACCACGTTGTCTAGGGTCGTAGGGTAGGCGATCTAATAAATCGCCTATACCCTCGAACCCGACCCAGTTTGGTCGATCATTAGGATCCGACCAAACACATTAGGTGACCATAGTAGGTAGGGAATAACCTTCCGAGGTTATACCCTATGGTCACATCGTTTAAGTAGTTGTATGATAGGTAGTTTATATGCCTTAGGTAAATTACCAGAATACCCTTTTCATGTATAATTGGTAATTAAGCATATGTAACCTAAACCTTTGTCACATAACTGATTATGTAATATGTTTAGGCATATAACACTTGTCATAGGGCTAGTTAGGCGGTCCGAACGCGTTTCACGCGAACGACGCGTTAAAGTAACATAAGCTACCTAAACGGGTCGTAATGGGTCGTAAACAATTATGTTAGGTTTCAATTAGTATGTAGGCTTTGTTAAACCAAATGACACGAGTCTCTACACTCGTTTGGTTTACAAACCCTAATGCTACCCGATCTTCCGATTTAGGTCCGGTTTATTAATGTAGTTACCTATAGTAGGTGCCGTTTGATTCCGTGATCTCTAGCTTTGCTTGGTGGTTATCCTAGGACTTCTGAGCAATCTCAAGTGAGTACATAGACCCCTCTTTTACTGTTTTCCAAACTATTTTGGGGTGAAACACATGTGCCTACTTGTTACTTTCGGGCTTTCTTGTTTTCACATCATATACTTGCTATGTTCATTAGTACATTTATAGTACATGATTTCATGGTGTTCTATGCTTTGTATGATGACTTTGCATACTTAGTACATTGTTTTACATGACTTTTCTACTTTGTATGATGACTTTGCATACTTAGTACATTGTTTTACACTGCATCTCTGTTGCATATGTTCCAGTAACATATGGACACATTGTTTTACAGCTCTACCCTGTATGTTTACTCTAGCATACTAGGTACATTATCGTCATAAAACATGCTTACATTTTGGTATGACATTTGGTTTGTTTAAACTATACTATACATTCATTAACACCGATCATGCCGTTCGTTAGTAGGTAGTGGTACCATAGGACTTGACAAATCCCGTTCCGGACATCCCAGGGAAAGGGGATGAAAGGAATGACCGAATCCGAATACATATTCTCTTGATAACTCACTTTTACATAGTTATCCGTCTGTCTCAAGGCTTGGATGTATGAATTTTCACAATACCGCATAAATGTTCATATTCAGTATAGCATGCATATATCTTACAAAACATAACGTTGATTTAAACCAAGTTTTACTTCAATACTTTGTTTTGTACATTTTTACTTATGGTTTAAGTAGTCTAAATTTTACTTACCATACATATCATTTTGGTTATACATTACTTGACTACTTTTGGACTATAAACATTTGACATGGATAATTGACATAGACATTTTGACATGATTTACATCTTGACATGAACATTTTACATTGTTTGGTTTGGTTTGATTAAGTGATTAAGTAACGATGCGTGTGTAATATGATACAAGCATGGTGGATACGCCGCTGGTACTTCCTATTTATAAGTGTTTGTATGGTATTACATGTCGTGACGTTATTTGAATCATTTCAGTTTGAGACATAGAACATTTCATACAAATAACATACTTTTCACAAGACATTGATTTATAAACAACTTATCTCATGCAAACATATTTTACTTGGTTATTCATTTAACCTTACATTTATTTATACTTATCATCTGATCATATCGTTTTTCAAATGATTTAAAAGACAAAGCAAATAACAAGGTTCATGACTAAACATTTTCTCAAACATAAGTCATGAATCTTATTTTCACAAAACCTATGTATCTCACAGGCATTTTTATGCTGACGTACCTATTTTCACATGTGTTTTTCAGGAACTGTTGCATAAGATGATCAAGATACACATAGGCAGACTTGGGCTTTAGTGACAATAAAAGATGCAAGACTAGTTAATTATGTTGTATTTCCTTGTTTAATTCAGACATTGTAACACTTTTAATCAATAAAACGAAACTTAAATTTCCATGGTTGTGAAACATTAATTCTGTTACAACACTCCCCGATGTTTCCGCCACGTTTTGTATGTTCTACGTGGTCGGGGTGTGACATACTGTACGAATTTCATGACCTAAATCTATCCAGATTACATGTTATGACGAAAAACGTAACACACATTTTCTGCAGAAAAACACAGCTTTGCTGCTGTACAAAATGAACCCTTAAAAAAAGCAAACGACCTCAGAAAAATGCGATTCCAGTGCCATTTGAAGCGTTTTTTCGAATACGTATGATTTAGACTTTAGAAAATCAATTTTTCGATTTATAACGGTCCGTTTACAGCCAACTGAAGTTGGCTATTTTCGTCAATTAGCATTCTGTTTTTCATTTAAACAACACCAAAACGCATGTAAACGATCACGACACTTCCTAATAACAACTAACAGCAGATTAACCATCAATTATCACCTAAACATATCAATAATCTCATAACCCTAGATATAAAACATCATGACTCTCGCAAAAACGCAGCCAATGATCATTTACGCATACGTATCATCAATTAATTCAAACAATCGCATAATCACCCGAAACTAATCATGCAACAACAAAACCCTAGCATAACAACTCAAGATCTGTTAGTACCATATGTCTGTAGCTCTGTTAGTACATATGTCTATAGCTTCCGTCTGCATCGAGTCTTGTATATTTTATGCTGTGTATGTACTTTTGTATATGTATGAATGTGTATCTATGTTTGTGTAAAGACAACTCAGGGAAAGGTGTTGAAATGTAAAAGTGAAATCCGACGGACGACGTTTGTCATCCGATTGGGTCATCATCCGTCCGGGTGACACTTCTCCACTCCCTGGTTTCCTATAAATAGCTTGCTAGTGTTAGATCATTAGAAGACTTTTGCTGAACTTGATAGCGAAGCTCTGCCAGTCTGTATTTCTACCGGAACAGTTGTACTTTCACAATCTTCAATAGAATTCAGACGGATTAATCGTTGAACTTGTCGTTGTTGATTCTTTGACATAATTAAGGGATTCTGCACCTTGATTCTGATCGATCCAGCCACGTTCTACTCGAACAGATCCTGAGATAAACGGCCTAACATGTGGTATCAGAGCCACAGGAGGTTGAATCGGAGATGACAAAAGCAAATTCACCGGATTTTCAGTGATCTTTAGCCTATTTCTGTCGAATTTCACCGGAAATTTTGACAAATTTCTCATCTTCTACCTCATTTCTTGCTGTTCTTACATTTTCACACCTTGAAACAAGAAAAACTCAAAATTAAGCAAGATTTCATGGATAAAATTGAGTAAAATTCATATCATTAGAATCGGAATTTGACATAGAACAATCCTGTAAAGTTTCATTGAAAACTTCGAACTAAAACTGAATCAAATCAATCAAAAACCATGTCGAGTTCTTTGTTCGTGCCAACGTCATCCACCTGGTCGGATCACCATCCGATCGGATTGGCTTAGTGTATTTCTTGATTCATCAGCTAACGTCATCATCTCACTCGATCGGATCACCATCCGATCGGTGAAGAGTTGAAGGTTTAAAGTTTTCAAAATTCTTGTGTCACTCGATCGAACGACCACTCGATCGGATCACCATCTGATTGAGTCACCATTCGATACTTGCTTATCCGACACTTGATATCTTGGTTCATTACTTGGTGTGTCATCTGATCGGATCATCACTCGATCGGATCACCATCCGATCCAAGTGCATTTGTTTGAGAATTTTGAAATTTGTGAAAATTTTTCTAAGTGTTTGAAATTTTTTAGGTACTTAACAATGGGAGACGAATTCCTAAATCCATTCAGCGATATCTTTGCATATAACACCGGAGATTCATCGACAAATACATCTTCCAACACCAATCCAAACCCGAAGAAGGCGATAGTTGATTCGCTCAGTGTCGATAACGCCTATGGAACGTATAACAAGCCGCCAAAGCTCATGGCAATTGAAGACTATAACATATGGGCAAGCAGATTTGAAGATTGGTTGAAAGCGTTTGCCAGAGCTGGAAGTGTATGAGAAACGGTTACGATATTGGAAGAAAGATTATGAAAACTTGAACGAAACTGAACAAGATACATTTGTTGCTGAACAAAAATGTATAGCCCTGTTACATCAATCTGTTAGAGATGATATTATTTCTTTAATTAGCTACGAAAATTAGAAAGATTTATGGGGCAAGTTAGAGAAGAAGTGCATTGGAGGGGCTGAAATAGTGAAAAACAAGAAACGTCTACTGAAGAAAGAGTTTGATTTATTTGCATGCATGAGGAATGAGTCGGTGCTAAAGATGATTGAGCATTTTTGTCATCTGAAGATAGAGCTTGTCAGATATGGGATAACTATCACCGAAGAAGAAATGGTTGAGAAGTTGTTGGAATTGTTGCCAGATGAAAAGGATTGGCAGTATTATGCACTGGTTTTGAAAAACACCATGAAAATGTCTGACATGACTGTTGATTGGTTGATAGAAAGGTTTGAGAGTCACGAGTTAGAAATCAAGAAGATGAATAAGTCAACAACACCTCGTACCAACAAAACGTTGATCTTTACTACAGGGGTAGTATGATACCTAAAACCACTTCCCAAAAACTGCTTTTTTCTGTTGAGATTTCAAGCACGACGAATCAAGAGAAACAAAGTAGCAGTTCTGTTCCCAGCAGTGGTTATCATGGAGGTTCTTCTTCATTAGTTTCAGGGAATCAGCAGCAGCAGAATGTTCCCAAAAATGTCTTTCAGTGCAATATAGCTGTGAATCTTAACAATGCTCAAAACTTTAATGAAGAAACAGCTAAACAACAAATGGTGTTTCTTGCTTCAATCCTGGAATCTTGGAAAGCTTGGTCACTAGGAAAATCGGGAATACAAATCCGACGAAAGAAGATTATGATCAGATTGATCCCGAAGAGATGGAGTTAATTGACATACGCTAGTGCATGGCTAGCGTAATTCGAAGAGTGCAAAGGTTTATGGAGATAACAGGAAGAAATTCGATTGGTGGGCCTTCAACGAAGCTGGGATTTGATAAATCAGAAAGGGCACTTCAAGAGGGAATGCAGGAACGCAGCAACAGATGAAACGGCTAATCCGTTTCATGACGACTACTATAAAAAGGTTGTTTATCATCGCAATACGGAAGTGCCGCCAAGAATGAAACAAATCGAAGAGACTCCTAAGGAGAAGTCAAGAGCCTTAGTTGTAATTCATGATGACGAAGGCTTCGACTGGAGTGAGTTTTTACCAGAAGATGATGCTGTAGGTTATGCTTTCATGGTAAAAGTTGAACCATACAAAGATACATGAACTGAAGAGCAAAAATACACCTATCGAAAGAGGATAGCTCAAAGTATTAAAGATAGAAACTATCGTGCTTGGAAAGAAGCCAAAAAGGCAAACAGATGGGATCCAGATCGTGAGTGCTATTTGGACCCGAAAGGCAACATAATTGCTGAGCCATCAACACTCATACTTGAAACTCTCATTGAATCTTTGAAGCAAGAGGATAAACATAGAGAGAGAGAGAGAGATGCGGCAAAGAAAGCTGAGGAGGAAGAGCTAAAGTCAAGGAAAGTCGACGATGGGATAATCGACACAAATAAAGAAATGACCGCAGAAAACCAGACAAAGATGGCTGATAAAGTGCTTATGGTAAAGGAACTAGAGGTAGATTCCAAATCTGCGTCTGAGTCAACAAGTAAGGTCAGTAATAATGGTTCAAACATTGAATCAGGTAAGACTGATGGGGATAAAATAAAAAGTGATTGCAAAAATTGCATGAAACAATGCAAAGTTTGCAGCACAAATGCGTATCTCACAATGAAAAAGACCGAAGAACTGGTTGAGAAAGTCAAAACCACTGAAGAAGGTTTTTTTTAATCGAGACAAACTTCTTAGAATTTCAAATGAAAGAATTAATGAGTTAACCAAAAGTATTGAAAAGGATAAATCTGATGTTGAACGTGTTAAGAAAGAAAATGAGAAGTTAATTCATGAAAACAGACAAATTTCTGAAAATTTTGAAAAGTTAAAAAGAACTGTAAAAGATTCTGATGATCGAAATGCGAAAACCTCTAAAGAGAATTTTCATATGTCTGGAGTTCTTCAGGCAAAAGAAAGACAAATTAACCAGCACTTGGACGAGATCGCAAATCTTAAGCTTCAATTCCAGGAAGCTAAGATTGAAAATGAAAGGATCACTTTGAAATTGAACAGTTACAGCTCCGCGATCTTTGTTCTTCAACACATAGTTCCCAAACCCATTGGGAAGAACAAAGCTGGTGAAGATGTATACTCGGATGGAACTGGGGTGGGCTATCATCAAGTTCCACCGCCTGTGTTAAACAACTTTTCAAAGAAACAATCTGGGTTGGATAAAATTTCTGAAACAAATGAGAAATCAGATGTTGAGAAACTTCTAGAAACAATCGATGTCACATTCACTTCATCATCCGATGAAGATAGTATTCAGTCTGAAGTCCTAAAAAATGTGGTTGAAAATGTTTTAAAATCAGACAGCGATTCGACTGAAGATGAAGAATCTTTTCTCAAAAATTATATTCTGAAATCAAAATCCCAAAACAACTCAAATGACGAACCTACTCTTGTGATGTACAAGATGTCGGGTTCTGATAAGTTGTATTCGGATATTGAATTTCCACTTGAGAACGTGAATGTTGATAAGCTGAAACAAGTGTTCAAATTGGTCGAAATTGATGTTTCTGAAATTGAGGGTTTAAAGAGTTCCAAAAGGTCTTTGAACTTTGAAAAAGATAAATCTTACTATAAGAAACCTGTTGTACCGCCACGTTTTAATAATAACAACCAAAACAGATGGTCGGGTGGTTATCAGGGTGGTAAGAACTATCAAAAGAGAAACTTTCAAAACAAAAGGTTTATCGAAAAGAAAGTGTTTGTTAAAAGCTTAAGTTCACACTCCGAACAAGAATCATAACTCTTTTCCAAATCAGACTGAAGGCAAAAGCCAGGAAGTTGACACCCGCACATGCTTCAAATGCAATGAAGTTGGACACATTGCACGAAAGTGCACCAACTCAAAGCCTAAGTCTGTGGTTGTCGAGAATTCAAGAAAGAAAAACGATGTCAAAGGCAAAGCTCCAATGTTTGTTGAGAAGAAGATTTTGAAAAATGAAAACATCAAAGTCAAAACTGAAACTGTGAAACAGCCGGTAAAAAAAACTGATAATTTTTACAAAAGGGTTGCTTCTCCCCAGCAAATTTAGAAGCCAAAATCTGAGGTTAAGACATCGAGTGTTCCAAAAACAAAGGTTTCTGTTACTGAAAAACAATCATCTTCAACCAAACCGGTTAAGACAAATGTACCTTTGGATTTTTACCAGAAGTTGGAAAAACAAACTTCGTTCCCACCAGGGAAGAAGTATGTTCCTAAGAAAAACCAACCATCTGGTCAACCTCAAAAAGATGAAGTTTTCTTATACAAAGAGGTTGAGGTTGGGACTGAAGAGAGCTTAAAAATGAAAGACAAGAATTTCCCACCATTGTACACCACGACAACTCACCTTAACGTCAAGTTACCCGAGTCGAAGGAGGCTTGGGTTGCTTCAAAATCTAACTAAGTGTTTGTGAAATGTGTAGGAGCTTCCGAGATCTATCTCACGGTGGATAATGGATAGTGGAGCTTCTCGGCACATGACAGGGAGAAAAACACACAGTTATATGATGTTAGAGGGTTCAACGGTGGATACGTCGGTTTTGCTGGTAATCAAGGAGGACGTATTATTGGTGAAGGAACATTATCAAATGGTGTAATCACGTTTGAAAGAGTCAATTACATAGCCGAGCTGGAGAATAATCTTCTTAGCATTTCTCAAATTTGTGATAGAATGTACTCGACACATTTCACTGACAAAGAATGTCTGACACTGAAGCCGGGGTTTGTCATCCCCGAGGAGTGGATCATCATGAGAGCACCACGAGTTAATGATCTGTACGTGTTGGATATGAGCGTTGCTATGACTACCACGGGTCAAACTCATTGCTTCATGTCAAGAGCCACTGAAAAGGAGTCTCAGTTGTGGCACCGGAAGATGGGCCACATTCACCTACGCAAGATGAACTACCTGGTGCATAATGATTTAGTTAAAGGTGTTCACTTGAAGAGTTTTCATCTTGATGGGGAGTGTATCAGTTGTATAAAGGGGAAACAACGAAAGAAATCCCATCCTGGCAAAAAGATGAACTCTGTCTCGAAGCCACTAGAGAGAATTCACATGGATCTTTTTGGTCCTGTGAATGTCAAGAGTATTACGGGTGATCTCTATTGCCTCGTAGTCACTGATGACTATTCAAGATTCTCGTGGGTGTCGTTCCTGAAGTCGAAAGATGAAACATTTGAGAGTTTGCTGAGGTTATTCAGGAAGATAGAAAATTTGTGCCGAAGAAGAATTCGCAGACTAAGAAGCGACAATGGTACAGAATTTAAGAACTATCAAGCCTGGAAAGAAGCCAAAAAGGCAAATAGATGGGATCCAGATCGTGAGTGCTATTTGACCCGAAAGACAACATAATTGCTGAGCCATCAACACTCATAGTTGAAACTAATATTAAATCTTTGAAGCAAGAGGATGAACAGAGAGAGAGAGAGATGCGGCAAAGAAAGCTGAATAGGAAGAGCTAAAGTCAAGGAAAGTCGACGATGGGATAATCGACACAACAAAAGAAATGACCGCAGAAAACCTGACAAAGATGGCTGACAAAGTGCTTATGGCAACGGAACTAGAGGTAGATTCCAAATCTGCGTCTGAGTCAACAAGCAAGGTCAGTAATAATGGTTCAAACATTGAATCAGGTAAGACTGGTTGGGCTAAAATAGAAAGTGATTGCAAAAATTGCATGAAACAATGCAAAGTTTGCAGCACAAATGAGTATCTCACATTGAAAAAGACCGAAGAACTGGTTGAGAAATTCAAAACCACTGAAGAAGGTTTTTTAAATCGAGACAAACTTCTTAGAATTTCAAATGAAAGAATTAATGAGTTAACCAAAAGGATTGAAAATGATAAATCTGATGTTGAACGTGTTAAGAAAGAAAATGAGAAGTTAATTCATGAAAACAGACAAATTTCTGAAAATTTTGAAAAGTTAAAAAGAACTGTTAAAGATTTTGATGAGCGAAATGCGAAAACCTCTAAAGAGAATTTTCATATGTTTGGAGTTCTTCAGGCAAAAGAAAGACAAATCAACTAGCACTTGGACGAGATCGCAAATCTTAAGCTTCAATTCCAGGAAGCTAAGATTGAAAATGAAAGGATCACTTTGAAATTGAACAGTTACAGCTCCGCGAGCTTTGTTCTTCAACACATAGTTCCCAAACCCATTTGGAAGAACCAAGCTGGTGAAGATGTATACTCGGATGGAACTGGGGTGGGCTATCACCAAGTTCCACCGCCTGTGTTAAACAACTTTTCAAAGAAAAAATATGGGTTGGATAAAATTTCTGAAACAAATGAGAAATCAGATGTTGAGAAACTTCCAGAAACAATCGATGTCACATTCACTTCATCATCCGATGAAGATAGTATTCAGTCTGAAGTCGTAAAAAATGTGGTTGAAAATGTTTTAAAATCAGACAGCGATTCGACTGAAGATGAAGAATGTTTTCTCAACAATTATATTCCTAAATTAAAATCCCAAAACAACTCAAATGACGAACCTACTCTTGTGATGTACAAGATGTCGGGTTCTGATTAGTTGTATTCGGATATTGAATTTCCACTTGAGAACGTGAATGTTGATAAGCTGAAACAAGTTTTCAAATTGGTCGAAATTGATGTTTCTGAAATTGAGGGTTTAAAGAGTTCCAAAAGGTTTTTGAACTTTGAAAAAGATAAATCTTACTATAAGAAACCTGTTGTACCGCCACATTTTAATAATAACAACCAAAACAGATGGTCGGGTGGTTATCAGGGTGGTAAGAACTATCAAAAGAGAAACTTTCAAAACAAAAGGTTTATCGAAAAGAAAGTGTTTGTTAAAAGCTCAAGTTCACACTCCGAAGTCCGAATAAGAATCGGTAATCTTTTCGAAATCAAACGAAGAATTCTTTGAGAAGAAGGACTCACAGCCTCAGACTGAAGGCAAAAGCCGGGAAGTTGACACCCGCACATGCTTCAAATGCAATGAAGTTAGACACATTGCACGAAAGTGCAACAACTCAAAGCCTAAGTCTGTGGTTGTCGAGAATTCAAGAAAGAAAAATGATGTCAAAGGCAAAGCTCCAATGTTTGTTGAGAAGAAGATTTTGAAAAATGAAAACATCAAAGTCAAAACTGAAACTGTAAAACAGCCGGTAAAGAAAACTGATAAATTTTACTAAAGGGTTGCTTCTCCCCAGCAAACTTGGAAGCCAAAATCTGAGGTTAAGACATCGAGTGTTCCAAAACCAAAGGTTTCTGTTACTGAAAAACAATCATCTTCAACCAAACCAGTTAAGATGAATGTACCTTTTGATTATTACCAGAAGTTGGAAAAACAAACTTCGATCCCACCAGGGAAGAAGTATGTTCCTAAGAAAAGCCAACCATCGGGTCAACCTCAAAAAGACGAATTTTTCTTATACAAAGAGGTTGAGGTTGGGACTGAAGAGAGCTTGAAAATGAATGACAAGAATTTCCCACCATTGTACACCACGACAACTCACCTTAACGTCAAGTAACCCGAGTCGAAGGAGGCTTGGGTTACTTCAAAATCTAACTAAGTGTTTGTGAAATGTGTAGGAGCTTCCGAGATCTATCTCGCGGTGGATAATGGATAGTAGAGCTTCTCGGCACATGACAGGGAGAAAGACACTGTTATATGATGTTAGAGGGTTCAACGGTGGATACGTCGGTTTTGCTGGTAATCAAGGAGGATGTATTATTGGTGAAGGAACATTATCAAATGGCGTAATCACGTCTGAAAGAGTCAATTACATAGCCGAGCTAGTGAATAATCTTCTTAGCATTTCTCAAATTTCTGATGGAATGTACTCGACACATTTAACTGACAAAGAATGTCTGATACTGAAGCCGGGGTTTGTCATCCCCGAGGAGTGGATCATCATGAGAGCACCACGAGTTAATGATCTGTACGTGTTGGATATGAGCGTTGCTACGACTACCACGGGTCAAACTCATTGTTTCATGTCAAGAGCCACTGAAAAGGAGTCTCAATTGTGGCACCGGAAGATGGGCCACATTCACCTACGCAAGATGAACTACCTGGTGCATAATGATTTAGTTAAAGGTGTTCACTTGAATAGTTTTCATCTTGAGGGGGAGTGTATCAGCTGTACAAAGGGGAAACAACGAAAGAAATCCCATCCGCGCAAAAAGATGAACTCTGTCTCGAAGCCACTAGAGAGACTTCACATGGATCTTTTCGGTCCTGTGAATGTCAAGAGTATTACGGGTGATCTCTATTGCCTCGTAGTCACTGATGACTATTCGAGATTCTCATGGGTGTCATTCCTGAAGTCGAAAGACGAAACATTTGAGAGTTTGCTAAGGTTATTCAGGAAGATAGAAAATTTGTACTGAACACGAATTCGCAGACTAAGAAGCGACAATGGTACAGAATTTAAGAACAACAAAATGGATGAATTCTGTGATCGACGAGGTATGTTGCAAGAATTTAGCGCACCATATACTCCGCAACAAAATGGAGTCGCAGAAAGAAAGAATAGAACGCTGATTGAAACGGCGAGAACGATTCTTGCTAATTCAAAATTACCAATTAATTTCTGGGCAGAAGCAGTATCAGCAGCTTACTATACACTCAACAGGGTACTTACTGTGAAGAAGCATAACAAGACATGTTTCGAATTGATTAACAATCAAAAGCCTAATCTCGAGTATTTAGAGCCGTTCGGGTCTCCCTGCACAGTTCTAGTTCCCGATGGCAAATTTGGTCCAAAGAGCATAGAAGGTATCTTCGTGGGGTATTCAAGTCCACTCAAACGCGTCTTTGTTCCAAGTCTCAAAAGGATCATTGAAGCACAACATGTTGAATGTCAAGGCTATACTATACCTCCACAGAAGCCCGCAGACTCATGGCGTTTAACCTACGATACCTTATGGGATTCATTCGAGTTAGAAGAAGAGCCAGAGTTCTTTGATTATTTAGATATTTTACGAGAATATGAAGCATCTCAGGGAAGATTTCCAGCAAGTTCTTCTAAACGTCAACAACAAACTTCCAATAATGATGAAGCTGGTCCCAGTTATGCTGGAGAGAATGATGAAGCTCAGCAAACTCCGACTACTTCGTAACGCGAATCTGCTCCTGAAAATCAGACGGTGGTCAATGAAGATAATTCAGAATCTGGTGATATTCCTACTTTTTGTGACAACCGGTAGTTTACGCCTTTAATTACGCGATTAACAAGTGTTTAAAGTGATAATAAATAGTGTTTACGACAAAAATTAACTTAATTAGGCCTCTAGTATGCCTAGGAACGTTTATCCGACATTACAGTACGCGTATGATGACCTGCGAAAAAAATCAGCGAAACGTTGAACTGTAACGACCAGGAACCGTACAAAATACTGGCAACGCCGACACATACCCATATACAATTATAGTTTCATGTTTTGACTTAATAAATCAACATTCACTAAAATTTGATTGTATTTAACTATATTCAACCTTCATGGTTTTGATTTAGTTTCCTTTTGCGTGGTTTATAATTTTTTTTTTTAAAACATCCTAATTGCTTCTATGGAACAAAAAGAAGCCAACCTTCTAAATCTCTTGCTATATCTCGATCCCATCTATACTAGTTAATTTGAGTTTTATGATTTAACTATATATATAACTTTAAAGACTTGTAGTTCTCAAAACTGAGACAAGATGTAATTGTTTATTCAAAAGTTGTACCAAACCATCTTTTTTTTTTTTTTTTTTTTTTTTTTGTCTCCCATGCCATTGTTGACCATAAGTCAATACATACAAGGCTACAAGAAAACACAGTTAATTATATGATACTGTGAACCATAGACCCAAAATAAATACACACAAACATGAAACTCCATCACCTGGAGACCCCTGTCTTCTTCCCTCCCTTCCATTTTATTTTCGTCTGCTACTTATCTATACCCATACACAAAGAAACATTCATCTCCTTCAAAAGCACATACACCTTCTTCTCCAAATGAAAACCCTAAACAACATCAGGAACTCCATCTTATTCAAAACCCTCACACAAAATAAACACCTCACCACATTGTGTACTCTCTCTCTGCTCGATGTCGGACCGGTGATACACCGGCCGACGGCAGTTGTTCCAGCCGACGACAGCCCCCCCTTTCGCTCCTTGACCTCCGACAACCCCACCCCCTTCTTCGTTGGATGAAACGGACCACCACCCCCATTGTCGGGTGGTGGTGGTGAGCGAAGGCCGCAGACGAGAGACGAAGAGAGAGCGAGAACCGGCGGTCGGAGACTCGGACCGGTGGTCGGTTCATTTATCCGGCGGTCCTTGTCTCAGTCCGATGAGTTTTCCGTGCCGATGGCAGTGGAGGTGATTATGCTCCGGTCAAATTGTTCAACATCAACTGGTTCCTTTTTCGATGTGGTTTTGGTTCGGGTCATACTTTGGACCAAGTTTCAGGTTCGGGTCAGTAAAGTTGGTTCATGCTCGGGGGTCTCGGGTCAGAATTCCAGGTCAGTTTTGATCTCGTTCCAGCTCGGGTCTCTTGGTTCGTGGTTCGGGTTCGGTTCACTCTCGCTTCAGACTTAGAGGGTTTGGTTGCTCGGGTTACGTTACGGCTCGGGTCTTAGCTCGTTGGATTCAGTCAACGCTAGTCAAAGGAAGTTAACTCAGTCAACAGTTCGGTTCGGGTCTTAGGTTACGGGTCAGATTAGGGAGCGGTGCGATCGACTCGGTCAAACCGAGTCAACTCAGTTGACTCGGTCAACTCAGTCAAGTGGTTCGACGTTTCGACATGAAGAGTGGTAAAGTATTAACGACGAAGTTAATTACGTTGTTTTTATATACTTATTAATTAAATGCGTGAAAACGAGCTCTCGAACTGAATGGATTAAGGAATCGTATACATAAAATTCGTTGATTCGTTTGTTAGTCATATTTATATAACTTGCTTTATTACATACAAATATATTGTTGAATTTTGAAAAATAACGACAACTTGCGTTGTCGGGGGCGTCCAAAAACAGAGGAAACTCTGCCCTTTTTTTTTGAGAAAACCCGAAAACAAAATGTGTTTTTATTGTAAATCGAGAACTATCTAAGTTAAACGACTTTTATGAAAAGAAACACAAAAGAATATTACTTTCAACGACACTTTGCAACTTTCGAAAACGACTATTCGGAAATTATTTAAAACAAATAAATATAGTTATTATATTTATTTTAAAACTCGAAAATTCTACAAATCTTTTATAAAAATCAATATAATTACTTATATTGTTTTAAACGACGATAACCCGAATTCGTTATTACAAATAAATATAGTTTACATATTTATTTCGAACATCAAACAAGACGACGGTTCTTTTATAAACTTAAATATAGTTTATATACTATTTCAAATATCAAACGACACAAATTTGTTTTTATAAAATAAACATAGTTTATACACTTATTTCAAGTATCAATCAATAATGAATTCTTTTATAATAATAAACATAGTTTTATGTTTATTTCAAACATCAAGCGACTCGTATTCATTTATAAAAATAGATATAATTATATATTTATTTTCAAACACAAACAACTCGATGATACTTTTGTAAAATAAATATCACTTTTTATATTTATTTCAAACGCCAAAACGGCATATACATATATTTTGGCAAATATATACAAGACGCAATATATATAATACAAGTTTACTATATATTACTTTCATACGAATATTCCTACATACACAAACGATTTCTCGGGACGAAAAGCGATCTTATCGAAATGTTTATATATTTTTATATAAATATTTATTTATTTTTAAACCTCCCGAGAACTAAGTCTTCCAAGACTTATTAATTACCAACAATAAACGAAACTTAACGAGTATAACTTCCTCGTTTCCTTCAAGATAATAACTTACCGTCGAATCGTTCGGTCAACGATTCGGTAGAGCTTGGTGACACGTAGTTTAGTTACCGCGTTTATTTAGAAACTTATAAGATATTCCGTCGAATCGTTCGGTCAACGATTCGGCACGCTAGCGAGTTACGTCTTGGAAACGACATCACGAAGTCGTATTTAGCTAGCTTTGCACATGGAAATTCAGGTGAGTTCATAACCCCACCTTTTTACGGTTTTACATTTTTATAAATGTTTTCGGGGTGGAAAGACATGCACGTTTTGTAGAAACAAACAAAGTTTTCAATGAATAAAGATTGCATATTTTTAGACAAGCACGTTTTGCAAGAACATACGAGGTTTTTGAAGGAACAAAAACTATATATTTCTAAACCATGTTACAACACGCTTTAACTAACACAAATGATTTGTGATCTTCATTGAACTCAAATGGTTTACGAATGATTCATACTAAATATGATGGTTTTACAAAACAAATGCGTATTTTCTAAACGTTAATGATTTTCATGACTAGGGACGGGATTGTCCTAGTTATAATAACGGGACTGGGCTGGTCTGCGTACGTAAAACGAGACAACCTAGTGAGTTCATGACCCCCTTTTCTTTTAACTGTTTTGTTTTATAACTTCGGGGGTGAAGTGCATGTTACAAAATGATTACAAACAATTACAATTGGTATGGTTAGCTATGGAAAGTACAGTAGATCATGTGAATGGGTAGGTGCACTCCTAAAACCATTAATCCTCGTGTTAGGACCGAGGGACATGAGTGATAGATCTATTTGGGTGTAGCGAGCCCACACCCATGTGGACCGGGGTTTGGCCCATAAGGTGACTATGTCTTACAGCTGGAGGCCCGGTACAAAATCTGCTAGGTTTGAGCCTTCCTACGTCGTTGCACGCATATTAATGGCCTTGCAAACCATTAATTGATCTGTTTCCTTGTTTCGCTTTCATACCGAGATTTACAAAACATATATACATACTTACAATGAATACAAATGTTTACAGGTTTATTTGGAACTCACAGTTTTCGTATAACATGCCAAGAAAAATGACTTTATTATGTTTTCTCAACAACTTTTAAAAACCGGTTATTCAAAAGATTTATTCAAATCTTTTTCAAAACAAACTATGAACTCGCTCAACTTTATGTTGACTTTTTCGCATGTTCTTTCTCAGGTTGCACTTCAAAATTATGGCACGATTGGAATAGGAGAATCATTGGAGATTCGAGTACTTAGTGGGCGTTCGTTTTATAGAAGTCTTAGCAAACAAACACTTTCGATGTGCAATGAAGATACCGGTCCAGTCACGCCAGCTCTAATATTTCGGGGTGTGACAGATTGGTATCAGAGCTATAGGTTATAGCGAATTAGGTTTCTGTAGAGATACCTAGGCTTTAACCTCACTTTCCTCTGGGGACTTAGATTATTAAAACCTGAATACATACAGAACGCCTAAGACTCGAATATGGTCTCCAACCGTTGCCGAAAACAAAAAGGTCAGAATTTTGATTTTTAAACATACGCTAAAGTTGTGTTTTACACACGGTACGCAAAACAGTCGCATACAGTAAACAAAACTCTGAGAGTTTAGGAAACATGCATTTAGGACCTTCGGAAACTTATGTTGAAGTTCATTAAAGGTCATCACGTAGGAACCACTTCTACTAACTCGGGTAAACGCCATTATTACGTCGTCTGTGCTATTTTATTTAACTAAGCAGGTAACCTACGCAAAACGAAGTACGAGCGTGCAAGATTACACGAAACTCAATCTATACATCAACGGAGGTTGAAGTACGTCACACATGACTATCAAGGCGAGGCCTTTGAAAAGACACGATGGCGCAATTCAACGACGATGCTAGATCCTGTCAGTAGGAGAACTGCCGATCAGGATGCGGCAACTTGTCATGCGGTCCTGCAATGTAACACCCCGTGTTTCGGAAGTCAAAGTCAAAGTCAAGATTGAAGTCAAAGGAAGAAAAGATTTCTAATTGCGATCTGTCTCTCCTTGCTTAATTCCTATTTTGATTTCTTTGACTTGTAATTAGCCGATTTTATTATCACTTTAGTTGTATTATGTGGAGTATCTATTAATAATCGCATAGTAGTCGTTGTTTATCACATGTTTAATCACTTTATCGCTATTGCAATCGCACTCGCAACTCGAATTACGCATTTTGGTTATTGTTATACGTGTGTGTGTGCCTTATGTGTCACTTGTGCATGTTTATTTATGTTATGTGTGGTAATCAATCGAAACGCAATCGAAACTCAATCGCAATCGAATCGCAAACGCTAAACGAATACGAAATAAGGATGATTGTATGTTGATATAGTAGTTGGGATTAAAAGTAATTTGACTAGGAAACTCTAACGCATCGAAACACTTGCAATCGCAATCAAAACGGCAAAAACTCATCGCACCAAACACTTGAACAAGTGGCCAATCGACCAGGTGGCCAGCCGATCGACCAGCTGTTCGATTGAGCTGCCGCTCGATCGGCCAGCCAATCGATCAGGCTGCCAACCGATCGACCAGCCCCTCTCCTCCCTTTTCCTTTTTGGAAAACCCTATAAATACCCCATGTCACCATCATACTTTCCACTTTTGGCAACTCTCCTCCGACCAGCTCATCTTCCCCACTTTTCTTCAGATTTCTCACGATTCTGGTAAGATCTCGTCCTAAACCTTGTACTTCCTTAATCTACACGCACTCCTACACCTTTCTATCTTTTGAATCTTAACTTTTAACTGTGAAATCATCAAGATTCAAAGTTGTGACAACTGTGTTCTATAATCGATGTACAATGTAAAACAATGATGATTATTAATAAAACAATGTGCTTTGGTGTTATTATATTTGTTTTGGTGTTTCTATGTGTGTATTTGTGTTTGGTGATTTTTCAATTCGATTCGATTCCGATTGCAAGCTTTAAATCGCGTTCTGAAGGTTATACGCAAACTGGTGCGTAAACGCAGTCAGTATAACACGAAAAACACTCTGGAATAGTGACATAGGCTTAACATACCTTAAATAACCTCCACATAACTTAGAAATAAGTTTTGAATGGTTTGGTGTGTTGAAATCAAGTTTGTTCGATCGCAGGGACTATTTGTGTCAAACTGCGAAACTATGCCGATTTGTATAGTAACGAACATTCCAGAACTTGTTCATACGTTAAACATACCCTAAATAACCTTTACATAGCTTAGAAATAGGCTTTGAGGGGTTCGGTATGCTAAAATAAACTTTATTGATCAATAGGGACTAAAAGCGTCAAAAAGTGCACAAGTTTGCATTTTCGCGCATATCTTACGTTCTGAATATATCCGGATATACAAAAATTTATGTAAGCATTAAAATATTTTATTTTAGTGTTTGGCATGATAAAATTCCATTCGTCGCTTAATTTTGATCGTTTTTGCGTTCGTTATGACTTCCGTCGTAATTTAGCGAATAACTCAACCGTACGACCAAACGAACCGACATCCGAGATACTTTTGAGCATGTTTTGAGTTCCCTGTACTTTAACTTTATTTTAGAGCTTTTAAATGGGGTTAACGGGGCTTAAAAGTGCAAAAAATCAAGTTTTACAAGTGCAGGGACCATTTTGAAATTTCTGACCAGATTCAATGAACGTAGTCCATTTTGAAGTGTTGATGGTTTTAACCCATGGTTTTGCAAAACCATGGGCTGGTATTCAATGAACCTAGTCCATTATTAGGGGCTCCCATGGTTTTAGAAAACCATGGGCACACATGTAAGGTCCAGATCAAAGCTCAGTTTTCGATGAACGATCTTAACGGTTCTTGAATTCCTATAAATACCCACCTTCATTTCCTTGCAAACTCACACTTGAATCTGATTTTGGCTCTCTAAGTTGAAGTTTATACTTCATACTTCATACCTGAGAGTAAATCGGATCAAGAGCTTGCGGGGACCTTCTCTAAGTGTTCTTTCGTTCTTTTCATTCGTTTTAGCGTTAAAGTCAAACTGCGTTTGACTTTCTGCATTGGCCAGTTTATGGTCAATGTGAAGTTCGTTTGAACTTCATAACGTGAGCGTAATCACGATGGTTATAGTCCCTAGTGACTATACCTACTGATTACCACGTTATCTAGGCTCAGTGACGAGTCGTAGTTTCGGCCAAAATGCGTATTCTTGCGTATTTTGTAACCAAACTACTCTTAGGTATCAAAACCGTTTGTTTTGATACCAAACTTGTTTTCTAACTTAGTTAAGCATGTTTTTACATGCTTAGCTCGTCACTTTTAGTTTTGTGCTTGTCTAGGGTCGTAAAGGTAAGCGATCTAAACAATCGCTTATACTTTCGAACCCGACCCGTTTGGTCTATCATTAGGATCCGACCAAACACATTAGGTGACCATAGTGTATAGGGAATAACCTTCCAAGGTTATACCTTATGGTCGCTTCGTTTAAGTAGTTTTATGATAGGTAGTTTATATGCCTTAGGTAAATTACCAAAAATGCCCTTTTTACGCCAAAATTCATTTTAAGCATATGTAACATAACCTTTGGTATCTAAACTGATTAGACAACAATATTAAACATATTGAGGCATATTTTACTTATCATAGGACTAGTTAGGCGTTCCGAACACGTTTCACGCGAACGACGCGTTAAAGTAGCATAAGCTACCTTAATGGGTCGCGATGGGTCGAAAGCACTTTGGTTAGGTTTCACTTAGGATGTAGGCTTGTTAAACCATATCACATGAGTTCCAACACTCATTTGGTTTACGAGACCTCATTCTGTCCGATCTTCTGATTTAGGCGTCTATTGATTAACTAGTGATTAAATTACTAGGTGCTGCTTGATTTCTCTGGTTTACTCGAGTTTGTTGAAGTACTATTGATTTGAGGATACCTTGCACTACATGTGAGTACATAGTTCCCCTATTTTACAACTTTTAATTGTTTTGGGGTGATTCATATGTACAAAATTTTTTCAAGGCTTAAACGATGATTTCAAAAACGAATAGAACGATTTATACTAAACTAATAATGATTTCGATGATGTGAACGAACTTGTTGGTTGTAGTTACATAACGAATGGCATTCATTAATTTTGACCGAACCGACCAGTATTAGGTTATGGTACCATAGGATCTGATAAATCCCGTTATTGCACTATACCCATGGTTATGTGTGGGTGTTGTGGGTAACGACTGAATCTGTAATGATTAACTTACCCTTTGGGGTTTGTTAATACGAGAAGCGAGGAACGAGGTAGTCGAGTCACGAAGGCTTGAATGTTATTAACGAGACGACCATATATAAGTTTTCACAATTAAAACGAGGATGATTTAAACGAGTAAACGATTTGGAAACGATTTGGAAACGATGTTAAACGACTTGGGTAAACGATTGGTTTTTGGCTAGTGTTTAGATAACGGGACGGGTGTAATGTGGTGAAAACATGGTAGATACGCCGCTGGTACTTCTTATATATAAGTGTTTTCAACATATTACATACCGTGGCGTTATTTAGTTCACTTGGGTAAACGGTATTGAAACGATGTCACTCAACGATGTTTTCGAAATAATATATGAGTTTTATTAACGAGTTTATACGAGATGTTTTACAAGATGGTTTTCTAAAACAAAAAGCTTTTGGGTTAAGAATCGTCGCTACGAAATTTTATAAATTATAACCATCTTGATTTGAGTTGGTTAATCATGTTGCAATATTATACACTTTTTAAAAACAAGGTTTTTGAGGTATTGCAATATATGTAAACAAGCCATGATTCCGATACTCTTATAAAACCTATGTACTCGCCAGCATTTCTTTGCTGACTTTGTTTTTACATATGTTTCAGGTGTTGTTGCTTGATTGACGTTCTAGGATGCATGCGTCACATAGGATCTGGACGAGGCCTTAGTGACATAAAACAATGATAGTCGATATAAAACTTGTTTGTTATGTGTTAAAACAATGTTAATGTTTAATATTATCAATAAAACGAAACACTTTTTGTATCCATGGTTATGAAACGATAATTCTGTTACAACACTCCCCGACGTTTCCGCCACGCTTTGTTGTTTTACGTGGTCGGGGTGTGACAGAAGAGTTGGTATCAGAGCCAATGGTTATAGGGAATTAGGTTATTAGTAATGCTTTGACCTAGACTATAACTTCTAGGACCCCAACGCAAGTTCATTTGCGTTTAGATTTTTAAAACAAAATCGTCACCTATCCTTAGGTGATAACCACAACGAGAACACAATTTTCGAATCCGCTTTGAAAACTAATCATCTGTTCTAGGATGATTGATTACTAGGTTTTGAACACTCTATTATAAGGTTTTAAACCCTCTAAGTTTTCAAAATCTCCTCAAAGTTTGGGTCAAAATAATGTGAACACATGCAAACTGGAAGGGTGAGTGCCTGTACTCTGAGTTTTCTGTGACAACCGGTGATTTACGGCACCTAATTATGTGATTAACAAGTAATTAACGCGATAATGAATAGTGTTTGAGACGCAAATTAACTTAATTAGGCCTTTGGAGTGCCTAGGAACGTCTATCAGACTTTACAGTGCACAAACGGTGGTTTACGGATAAACCTGTTAAACGTTAAATGACAACGAACTGATACCGTACAAGATACTGACAACGCCGACAAATATTAAATTTTTACAGCTTCGTAATTAAATTTTAGCAACCGTAGTTGGAACCGGCTCGAAAAACGGATTAAAGACGACAACGATATAATTTTTCGCGATTATTACCGTGTTCGACAAACGAACGCGTCACTCGACAAACGCCACTATTATACGCCTTTTAATTTTCAGAATCTTATTCATTCGACACTTATGGAGTTGGGTTGCGACATCAGGTCTCGTAGAAATTACGGGCCGTTTAAACACGGGAATTGAGCTTGTGGGCCTTGGGCCCGAGCCCAATACCCACAAACTAAACCTACAAACTAAATCTTACCTAATTTTTTTTATTACTTTTACACAGACTTTTAGTCTGTCTCCCACTCTCTCGATTTTACATATACAGACAAACAAAACACACCCACAAACATAAAATGCCCATTTTCATCATTAGCTCCAAAACCAGACAAGGCCAACTCAATTCCCACTTTCATTTCTTCCACTACTGATTATCAAGAAATGAAATTGTTTAACTAGACCACTCACGAAATAATGGATCTTATTTTATTATTGAAAACTCTATATAAAAAGCCTTCATCAACTTCACAAAGAAATACATACATATAATTTCCTCTCCTCTCCTCTCGAAATCAACAAACACACAGACATCAAGTCTGTCTTTCCCATCTCTCTCAATCTTTACATAATACAAACAACACACACCTCACCTCCTCTACACAATCAACAAGCAGACCAAACACACCCCCCCTCTCTCTCGTTTGCTTGACCGGTGACCGGAGCCGAAGTGTCGGTCGGTGCCGGTTGTGAATCCCGCTGAAACACCTACGACGCCCCCCCCCGGTTACAGAAACCTCTGGTAGCCACACCCACCACATCCATCGAAGAAAGAGAAAGATCGACAGAGGAGAGAGAGCTCCGGTGATGACGGCGCCACCGCTACAGCCTACAGCGGTGGTGGTGATGGTTTTCGATGGTGTTGACGGCGACAGCAGCCATGGTCGAGTCTCAGCTCGTGTTTCATGTCTCGGCTCGGCTCAAGTTCAAATGTTCAGGTCACGGGTTCAGGTTACGGACAACGGGTTCAGATTTGATGTCGGTCCAGGTTTCGGCTTCGAGTTCAGGATCGGTTCACCGCTCACGGGCTCAGGTTCTCGTGTTCGGTTCAGGTTTGTTCCGGGTGTTTCAAGTGAGTTTCCGGTTTGATTTTGGTTCGGGTGAAGTTCAGTCGAATCGTGTCAGATTCGGGTTCGGTACAGCAGATTCAAGGTTGGTCAACGACAGTCAAACTCGGTTAGTTTCAGTTCCGGTTCGGGTTACGCGTGTTTCGGCTCAGCAGGTTCCCAAGTCTCGGTCCGATAGTTCGACGAATTTCGCCGGTAAAATCTCGTTTCCTTCATCCTTTGTTTCTAAAAATTTAGAGAAAGATGACACTAATAATGATCTGTTTGCTCGGGTTCGACTCGGTTTTGGTTCGGTTCAGTTTAGATGTTTCAAGGTTTGGTTCGGTTTATGTTTGACTCGGGTTTTCAGGTTCGGGATCGAGCGGATCAGATTTTGTTTTGGCTTGGTTCGGTTCAGCAATTTCGGGTGTCATTTCAGCGGGTAATTCGGGTCACGGCACGACGGGTCAACACACTGTCCAACTCAGTCAACTAAGCCGGTCGACTCTGTTGACTCGGTCAACTCAGTCAACTTTTGCAGCAAAACGACACGAGATTTTGGTAAAGAAATTACCAATCGTTATGTTAGTTATATTGTTTTATATAATTGATTACGTGAAAATCGAGCTCGCGAACCGAACAAAATCGATGAACTATTAGTATTTGGATTATTTATCATCTTGATTATATAAATTAGTTATACAAAAATGTTGTTGAAACTTGATTGAATTTTGAATAAAGAGGGCCGTCCGAAAACAGAGGAAACTCTGCCCGTTTTTTTTTGAGAAAATCCGAAAACAAAACGCGTTTTATTGAAAAAAAAACCAACAACTAACGGTGCAAATATATATCTTCTTTCAATGACACTTTGAAACTTACAAAACGTAAACGACACGAACTATTCCATAAAATAAATATAATAACCTTTATATTTATTTTTATTTTCAAATGCTGATAACCAGAATCCCTTAAAAATAAATATAGTTATATGTTTATTTTATATTTATTTTCCGATAACAAACAAAAGAATCCTTTCATAAATAAATATAGTTTTTATATATTTATTCCCGATAACTTGAATATAGTTACTATATTTCTTTCAAACAATCAAACGAACCAACGATTGTTCTATAAAATAAATATATTTTATATTTATTTCAAACATCGAATAATACGAAACCGTTTTCATGAAAATAAATATGGCTTTTATATTTATTGCAAACATCAAACGACTTGTATTCGTTTATAAAATAAATATAACTTTTCATATTTACTGCACCTAAACGGCATATACGAATATTTTGACAAAGATCATACGAAAATTGATATATAATACGAATTTGTTATATATTATTTTCATGTAAATATTCTTTTATACGCAAACGACTTCTCGAGACGACAAGCGATCTTAACAATATATTTATATCTTTTGATATAAATATTTACTTATTTTTATATATCTCAGGAATCAAGTCTTTTCAAGACTTATTAAATTATTACCGACGAATAGACGAACTAAACAAAGTATAACTTCATCGTTAACAACTTACCGTTGAATCGTTCGGTTAACGATTTGGTAGAGCTCGATGACGCGTAGTTACCGTGTTTACATAGAAACTTATAAGATATTCCGTGTTAGGAATATTGTAGAATGCACGCTAGCAAGTCAAGTCTTGGAAACCACTTCACAAAGTCGTAATTAGCTAGCTTTGCACAGACAATTCAGGTGAGTTCATGTCCCCCTTTTCTCTTAACTGTTTTCAGTTTTATACTTCGGGGGTGGAATACATGTTACAATTATTACAGACACTTACAGACATTTTTATACATGGTGTGAGTTCATGTCCCCCTTTTCTCTTAACTGTTTTCAGTTTTATACTTCGGGGGTGGAATACATGTTACAAATATTACAATTTTTACAAATGGTATAATTACAAGAAGCACACTTGGTGAGAACGAGTACCAAGTATGTTACAACTATTAAAGACATTTTTATAAAACACTTAAGGCCATTAATCCTCGGACCAAGGGACATGAGTGATAGATTAGATCTATTTGGGTGTAGCGAGCCCACACCCGTGAGGTCAGGGTGACCCATAGAGGTGACTATGTCTTCCAGCCGGAAGCCCGGTACAAATTTGCTAGGTTTGCGTTTTCCTGCATCACTTCACACATATCATTGGCTTTGCAACCCAATGGTGATCTCTTTTTTCCTTATTGCTACATACCAGGGATTTTATACTTACAAGAAATACTTGTTCATACAAATTAAATACCATGTTTTATATAAAATTCAAAGCATAGGGTTATGCGGGTACGGAGTCAAAGTCAGGGTTGGCATTGACGGTTATACGGACATAATGCGTTACAAATACAAAGTTTCCATGTAACTTGGCAAGAAAATGATTTCTAAATTCGTTTTCTCAATATTATTTCACAAACCGGTTATTCAAAAGATTTATTTCAAATCTTTTACAAACAAACTATGAACTCGCTCAACTTTTTGTTGATTTTTCTCGCATGTTCTTTCTCAGGTTACTTTTCAGAAATTATGGCACGGTTGGAATAGGAGAACCATGAAGAGTCGAGTACTTAGCAGGCGTTAAATTTCTAAAAGACTTAACTTTTTGCTTCCGCTGTGCAATGAAGATACCAGTCCAGTCACGCCAGCTCTGATAATTTCGGGGTGTGACATTTTCTGTCTAAGGCTAGAGTGTTCGTACAAATCCACATAATCGGACCAGTCACTCTTACCTGGGAACTCTTGGGGTGAGTGTTCACTTATAGGCGAGCATGTCTTCGCGATACATTATTTTTTTTGACCTATTTACTTTGATTAGTCTCTGCGTGTCGTTAGTTTGTTCGAGGTAACGAACGAATGATCGCCTCTTTTGTGTTTTGTTGATACCTCTTTTGTTTTCCTAATTTTCAACTTCACTCGATTCTCCTGTTTCCTTGTTAGACGATGCCTCCTCGACGTGAAGCACAATCTTTTACTATTGAAGAAATCACAGCCCTGGTCTCTCAGCAAGTGGCTGCTGTGCTTCCCGGTGTTGTGACCCAAGTCCACGAGATATACAACAACAATAATAACAACAACAATGCGCCGTGTAACTTCAAGAGTTTCAACACTGTGAAGCCGCTTAAGTTTACTGGGTCATAAGGAGCAACTGCGCTCCTGCAGTGATTTGAGAGTATCGAGAGCACATTCAGACATGTGTAGTGTCCGAATGCGCGTAAGGTTGAATTTGCTTCGAGCGTGTTTAAGAAGTGAGCGCTTACCTGGTGGAATAGTATTATGCGCGACAGGGGTGCCGAAGTAGCGTTGGCATAAACATGGGAAGAGCTTCGGGCTCTCATGATGAAGGAGTTTTGTCCCCGTCACGAAACTCGGGCTTTGGAGTGAGAGTTTGACGATTTAAAGCAAGATGGGGCTGAACACCGTGCGTACATGGATCGTTTTGAAGAACTCAGTCTATTGTGTCCCACCATGGTTACCCCTCTGGAGAAAGCAATCAAGAGATATATCGATGGGTTACCCGATTCTATTCTGGAGATTGTGACCGGTGTTAATCCTACTACCCTCCGTCAAGCAATCGAGTTGTCTGCTACCCTGATTGAGACTCAAGTCAGGAAGGGTAAACTCACCCGCAAGGGTGATAAAAAGAAGGCGACTGATTTAGGGAAAGACAAGAAAAAGGGTAAGGGTAAGGAAGGTGAGTCGTCGAAGAAATCGAGGAAGCGAAAGGGTGCTCAGAATTTTGCTGTTACAGCACAGACTGCTCAGAACCCACCGGCTCAGCCACCTGCAAAGAAAGCATATGCTGGTACCGCACCTCATTGTGCTCGTTGCAACGGTCATCACGTTGCACAACAAGCTTCCAAACAATGCACAACGTGTGGTAGACTTGGGCATTTGGCCAATGTTTGTCGTTTGGGACAGAATCAGGTTGCTCAGGTTCCAGCTCCGGGTCAGGGGAATGCTGTGAGATTCCCACCGGGTTCATGTTTTAATTGTGGAGACTATGGTCACTTCCGCAACAACTGTCCGAGACTGGTGAATGCAAACGCGAATGCTAACGCGAACCCGAATGCGAACGTCAACGTCAATGTGAATCCCGCTCGTGGGCGAGCGTACAATTTGAATGCAAACGAAGCGAGGGCCGACAACGAAGTTGTGACACCTGGGTCACTGCGACCATCAAACAAATACCAAACCAATGAAATATTGTATTTCATACTTGGGATTTGTACAAATATGTGTATCATTTGCACATATCAATTCTTGTTCGATTTCGGGCTCTAAATCGCTTTCTGTAAGGTTATACGCGCACTGATGCGTAAATATAACCAGTTTAATGCAACGAACACTCCGGAATAGTGAAATAGGCTTCACATACCTTAAATAACCTTTACATAACTTAGAAATAATTTTTGAAGGCTTTGGTATGGCAAAATCAAGTTTAATCGCTTACAGGGACTAAATTCGACAAACTGCGAAAGTATGCCGATTTGAACTGTAACAGACATTCTGAAACATGACCCTGAGTTAAACATACCATAAATATCCTTTACATAGCTTAGAAATAGGCTTTGAGGGGTTCGGGGTGCTAAAATAAACTTTTGGGTCATTCAGGGACTAAAAGCGTCAAAAAGTGCACAAGTTTGCATTTTCGCGCATAACTTACGTTCTGAATACATCCGGACATCCAAAAATTTATGTAAGCATTATAATATTCTGCTTTAGTGTTTGGCTTGTCAAAATTCCATTCGTCGCGCATTTTGGACCGTTTTTGCGTTCGTTACGACTTCCGTCGCAATTAACCGAACAACGCAACCGTACGGCCAAACGAACCGACATACAACATATTTTTGAGCATATTTTAAGTGCCCTATACTTTAAATCCATTTTAGAGCTTTGAAATGGGGTTAACGGGGCTTAAACGTGTCAAAAATGCATCGAAAACCAAGTTTGGGGCTGCAGGGACTAAAACTGCCATTTTTGAAACTTTCTGGTCTGCACATGGCTTACGGACCGTAAGCCATCACCCTTACGGTCCGTAAGGGGTTTCCAGCAGATCAGAAGCTTCTAAACAGCCTGTTTCCAGCTGTTACCCACTCCCAAACCCAATGCCACATGTTGATACCTGATGGTGGGGGGCCAATTGTTGTTCCATAACTTTCCAACACATGTACGGATGAGATTCGAGCACGATATTCGATAAACGATCCTAATGGTTGTCCGGATCCTATAAATACCCACCACATTTTCACCTCATTCCTCATAAAATCTGATCTAAGTGCTCTAAGTTGAAGCCATTGCTTCATACCTAAGCTATTTGATCAAGATTTACTAGCGGGGACCCTTTGTAAGTGTTCTTTCATTATTTTCATCCGTTTTAGCGTTAAAGTCAAACTTTGTTTGACTTTCTGCGTTGACCAGTTTATGGTCAATGCGAAGTTCATTTGAACTTCATAACATGAGCGTAATCACGATGGTCATAGTCCCTAGTGACTATACCTACTGATTACCACGTTATCTAGGCTCAGTGACGAGTCGTAGTTTCGGCCAGAATGCGTGTTAGTGCGTATTTTGTAACCAAACTACTCTTGGGTATCAAAACCTTTTGTTTTGATACCAAACCTGTTTTCTAAACTTAGTTAAGCATGTTTTAACATGCTTAGCTCGTCACTTTTAATTTAGTGCTTATATAGGGTTGTAAGGTAAGCGATCTAAACAATCGCTTACACTTTCGAACCCGACCCGTTTGGTCGATCATTAGGATCCATCCAAACACATTAGGTGACCATAGTATATAGGGAATAGCCTTCCGAGGTTATACCTTATGGTCGCTTCGTTTAAGTAGTTGTATGATAGGTAGTTTATATGCCTTAGTTAAATTACCAAAATGCCCTTTTTACGCCAAAATTCATATTAAGCATATGTAACATAACTTTTGATATCTAAACTGATTTGGCAACAATATTAGACATGTTAAGGCATATTTTACTTATCATAGGGCTAGTTAGGCGTTCCGAACGCGTTTTACGCGAACGACGCGTTAAAGTAGCATAAGCTACCTAAACGGGTCGTAATGGGTCGTAAGCACTTAGGTTAGGTTTCATTTTAGTATGTAGGTTTTGTTAAACCGTACTACATGAGTTCCTACACTCATTTGGTTTACAAACCCTCATGCTACCCGATCCTCCGATATAGGTCCGGTTATTAATGTAGTTACCTATATTAGGTACTGTTTGATTTTCGTGATCTTCTAGCTTTGCTTGGTGGTTATCCTAGGACTTCTAAGCAATCTCAAGTGAGTACATAGACCCCTCTTTTACTATTTTCAAACTGTTTTGGGGTGAAACACATGTGCCTACTTGTTACTTTCGTGCTTTCCTGTTTTCACATCATATACTTGCTATGTTCATTAGTACATTTATAGTACATGATTTCATTGTGTTTTATGCTATGTATGCCCATTGTGTGCATACTTAGTACATTATTTTACATTACATTTTATGCTATGTATGCCCATTGTGTGCATACTTAGTACATTATTTTACATTACATTTTATGCTATGTATGCCCATTGTATGCATACTTAGTACATTATTTTACATTACATTTTATGCTATGTATGCCCATTGTGTGCATACTTAGTACATCATTTTAAATTGCATTTTATGCTATGTATGCCCATTGTGTGCATATTTAGTACATCATTTTACATTACATTTTATGCTATGTATACCCATTGTGTGCATACTTAGTACATCATTTTACATTACATTTTATGCTATGTATGCCCATTGTGTGCATATTTAGTACATCATTTTACATTACATTTTATGCTATGTATGCCCATTGTGTGCATACTTAGTACATTGTTTTACATTACGTTTTATGCTATGTATGCCCATTGTGTGCATATTTAGTACATCATTTTACATTACATTTTATGCTATGTATGCCCATTGTGTGCATACTTAGTACATTGTTTTACATTACATTTTATGCTATGTATGCCCATTGTGTTGCATACTTAGTACATTTGTTATTCATCACATGCTTACCTTTTTGGTATGACATTTGGTTTGTTTAAATGGGACAATGTACATTCATTAACACCGATCATGCCGCTCGGTAGTAGGTAGTGGTACCATAGGACTTGACAACTCCCATTCCTGAAATCCCGGGTTTGTTTGGATTGGAATGAATGATCGAATCCGAATACATTTCTAGGTGGACCTTAGACTTTGTGCTAGGGTTTATTCTACTGTCGCAAGGCTTGGATGTATGAATTTTCACAATACCGCATAGATGTTTGTATCAGTATAGCATGCATTTGTTCCATAAAACATAACTTTGATTTAAACCATGTTTTACTTCAATACCTTGTTTCTGTGCATTTTACATATGGATTAGTTGATGTATTTCACTTACCATACATAAACATTTTTGACATTGATATACACAATTCATGATTTACATTAGACATAAACATTTTGACATTGATATATACAATTCATGATTTACATTAGACATAAACATTTTGACATTGATATACACAAAACATTTTGACATTTGATTATACATAAACATTTTACTTTGGTGGTTTGGTTTGAGTAAGTGATTTAAGTAACGAGCCATGTGTAATATGATACAAGCATGGTGGATACGCCGCTGGTACTTCCTATATATAAGTGTCTATATGGTATTACATATCGTAGCGTTATTTGAATCATTTCAATTTAGACATATAACATTTTATACAAATAACATACTTTTCACAATACATTGTTTTACAAACAACTTATCTTATACAAACTCATTTTACTTGGTTATTCATTTAACCATACATTATTCTCTTATTTATACATATCATCTGGTCTTATTGCTTTTCAAATGATTTACAAAAACAAATCAATTTACAAGGTTCATGACTAAACATTTTCTTAAACATAAGTCATGAAATCTATTTTCACAAAACCTATGTATCTCACAGGCATTTTTATGCTGACGTACCTATTTTCACATGTGTTTCAGGATATGATGCATAGGATTTATCAAGATACACTTAGGCGGACTTGGGCCTTAGTGACAATAAAAGATGCAAGACTAGTTATTTATGTTATATTTCTTTGATTGTCAAGACATTGTAACTCTTTTAATCAATAAAACAATATTTCAATTTCCATGTGTTATGAAACAATGATTCTGTTACAACACTCCCCGACGTTTCCGCCACGCTTTGTTGTTTTACGTGGTCGGGGTGTGACAAAAAAATTGGTATCAGAGCTCATGGTTATAGGGAATTAGGTTATTAGTAATGCTTTAACCTAGTCTATAACCTTCCTAGGACCCTAACGCGAGTTTACTTGCGTTTAGTCATAAAACAATACTGTCACCTATCCTTAGGCGACAACCACAACAAGAACACAAATTTCAAAACCGCTTTGAAAACTAATCATCTGTTCTAGGATGATTGATTACTAGGTTTTGAACCCTCTGTTGTAAGGTTTTGAACCCCTTTGAATTTTCAAAACCTCGTCAAAGTTTGGGTCTTATAGTGTGAACACGTGCAATCTGGAAGAGTGGATGCCTGTACTCTGAGTTTTCTGTCTAAGGCTAGAGTGTTCGTACAAATCCACATAATCAGACCAGTCACTCTTACCTGGGAACTCTTGGGGTGAGTGTCCACTTATAGGCTAAAGCATGTCTTCGCGATACATTAATATGACCCGCTTACTTTGATTAGTCACCGTCTCATTTGTTTGCCTTAGGTAACAAACAAATGATCGCAATTTCTATGCGTTGTCATTTTATTTTATTTGCCGATAACATTTCATTTGTTTCCTCCTATATCTTTCATTTCCTTCTAGAATGTCTCTTCCTCTCAGCAACGGTCAAATGTCCGAGCAAACAGCCAAATTTGCCCAGCGAATAGGCGAAGTAGTCCTGAAGACTGTCGAATTAGCTACTGCCATGTATCGTCTCCAGGATGAAGCCACTCAAGAATCACCAAAGGAGACCGAAGCCAAGCCTTCACCAAAACCAAAGAAACGTAAAGCTTCAAAGAATCCCGCAGCGGTTATCACACCCCGAAATTATCAGAGCTGGCGTGACTGGACTGGTATCTTCATTGCACAGCGGACGCAAATAAGCATAGACTTTCTAGAAATTGAACGCCCGCTAAGTACTCGAATCCCCAATGGTTCTCCTATTCCAACCGTGCCATAACTTTGAAAAGTAACCTGAGAAAGAACATGCGAAAAAGTCAACAAAAAGTTGAGCGAGTTCATAGTTTGTTTGTAAAAGATTTGAAATAAATCTTTTTGAATAACCGGTTTTTGAAGTATTGTTGAGAAAACGAATTTAAAATCATTTTCTTTTCAAGTTATATAGAAACTTTGTATGAAGACATGGTATGTAACTTGTAAAACGTATCTGTAACTGTGTACTATGAATCTTTGTATGTATCATGTAGAATGTGAGATGTATTTGTATCAAATGTAGTATGAAAAGCGTCAATGAAATCGTGACCATTAATGTTTTGCAAGGACATTAATATGTGTGACGAAATAGGAAGCAATCCAACCCTAGACGATTTTACTTGTATCGACACCATGTCGTAGGGCAACAAACGCACTCCTAGGCAAATGAATGGCCATGAGTGGGGCTCGCCAAAACCGATTAGATCTAACCCTTTGTTCCTTGGTCCAAACTAGATTAATGGTGCTTTAGTTATGGCCCTAATTTCTCACATGATCTAAGGTGTTTCATTCCTTGACTTATCATACTATTGTACATATAGTTTCCCCGATAGTTGTAAAGCTTGAAAAGTATTTAAGACGAAAAGGGGACATGAACTCACAGGGCGTAAAATTCGTGTGTATGCATATGTCGAAAAGTACGCTTGTTTGAAAAACCGGTATAAAACATAAGTCATTTGTAAACCATTTGTGCTTGTCGTAATTCATAAACCATTTGTATTAGTCAAAACTTGTTTAGAAGCATGATTTAGAAATGTGTAATGTAAGTTCATCAAAAGCTTTGTATGCTTTTGCAAAACGTGCATGTCTTTCCACCCGAAAACATTTATCAAAATGTTAAACTGTAAAAAGTGGGGTTATGAACTCACCTTGTTATTCCTATGCAAAGCTAGTTTATCGTGGTTCCGAAGTGTCGTTCCAAGAACGTGAACTCGCTATCGTGCAACTAAAGCATTCCTATTCAAGGAATAATTATAAGTTTCTAATTAAACAACGTAGTTAAACTACGTGTCCGAGCTCTACCGAGTCGTTAACAAAACGACTCTACGAAGGTGTTGTTATCTTTAGGAATATTTGGTGTTTGAGATGCTAGAGATATATATTTATATGAAAATATAAACATATTTATGAATCGTACTAGTCGTCTCGAAAGGTAGTAGGTGTATGTAATTAAATATTCGAATAAAAATAACACACGCTATAGACTCGTATAATGTATTCATTTGTTTCCCGACTAGTCGTCAAACACGTTGACGGATCATACTACGACTCATCGTAGTGTTTTATAAGATGTAAGTATATATTTATTCAAGTACATCTATATACATACATATAAATATATATATATATATATATATATAAAGTGTTACGAATCCGAAATTATAAGTAGGTATGATATATTGACGTTTGAAACGAATATAAACATCTATTTTCCTTTTATAAGAATTTGAAATATGAATCCGAATTCTGGCATTCGAAATAAATATAGACGACTATATTTATTTTATAAAATAGCACGAAGTAACGACGTTGAAATAAATATAACAATTATATTTATTTTATACAAGTATCGGATTTCGTTAACTTATAAAATCGTGTTCGTTGAAACGTCGTAAACTTGTTTTTGGCGAGTTACAAAAGGGTTGTCGATAATAAATATACGCATATATTTAGTTCATAAAATAGTTTGACCCTCGATAAATGTCATTTATAAAGTATAAATACGTTTCGTATATCGGGTTTTTAACGAAAAACGGACAGAGTTTCCTCTGTTTTTGGAATAACCCCGACAACTCAAGTTTTCGTTATTTGTCAAAAATCAACAATGATTCAAACAATTTTCAACAATATAATCTCTATATGTAAAATTTTAATCAAACGTATCAAAACGTGACTAGTATCTATTCACATCGGTTTAAGCTCGGTCGCGTGCAACTATAACTCTAAAAAAAATAACGCAATAACACTTGCTACGTCTAAAGTTATTACCGGGTCTTCGGTTGACTATTTTGGACTGTCGTTAACCGAGTTTGACTCGGTTTGACTGAGTTAAACCAACCCGAAATCCGAGTTGGCCAAACTGAACTGAGTTGACCGAGTCTTGACTGCGTTGACTGATTTTGACCTTGGCTGACCGGGTTTGTCCCGAAACCAACCCGTTGACTGCTGTTGACTGCCCTTAACTCACGTTGACCAGCCAACCTGAAGTGTTGACTGGTTTGACTTTGTTGACTGAAGTTGTCCAAACCCGAGACTTGTCCCGCAAAACCCGAACACGTAATCTGACCCGACACCGAACCTGAACCGTAACAAGGGTAACCCGAGCCAAACTCAAGCTGACACCCCCCCCACACCCCTGTCGTCGCTCACCGGCGTGGCTCTGACGTCCGCCACTGACGTCGTCACCCGTACCACCACCATCCTGAAAACATTTCGGAACCACATGGATCGTAACAGATCTTGGAAGAAGGAAGGAAAAGAAGCTAAGAATACTCACTGGTGACTAATTTCTGACCCGAGACTGTCGTAATGGTCGCCGGCCGTCTCCGATTATCTTCATCAACAACATCATCTTCATTATCGAGCATCATCTTTACCATCAGCGGAAACAATCATCGATTCGTCACCACCGCCGAGTGCGGCGGTTGTCGTCTGTCCACCGCCGCCTTCAGCCGATCTCCGGTAACTGGATATGAGAAAGAGATAGTGGGTGTGGTTGTCGGTTGCTAGAACGAACACCGCCGTGCACCGCCTCCACCGTCGTGCACCACCTCCACCACCATGGTTGGCTGGTTCTTCATGGAAGAGAAGAAGACAGATGTGTTGGTTTGTGTGGTGTGAGTATTTTAGTGAGGATGATAATGTCTGATGATTTGTTTGTGTGTGTAGCAATAGAGATCGAGAGAGAGAGAGAGAGAGAGAGTATTAGTGTGTGTGTTTGATGAGATGGGTTTTGTGTGAGTATTATTGAGAGAGAGTGAGGATATGTTTGATATTTCTTGAAGATATGGATGCAGACAAGAAGATAAGGGTGGGAGGGAAGATATTTGTGTGTCGGCTGGTAAAAATGAAAACATTAGTATTTTTAGTTGGTTAAATACTAGGTTTACCTTAAATGGGCTTGGGCTTTGGCCCAAGGCCCACAAGCCCAATTCCCATGTTTTAAACGGACCATCTACACATACGTAACCGTTTTCAAAACCCGAATGTCATGAAGCGTCGTAAAATAAAATTCTAGTATTAATACGAGTAAGATATGGTCGGTAGTCGGTGTTTGCGTGTTCGTTGTCGGTTACGTTAAAAATCGCGTGAAGTTGCATCGTTTATTGTTGTTTTTTTTAATCCGTTTTTCGATCCGGTTTCAACTACGTATATTAAAATTAGAAAACGAAACCAAATATATCACAATATATTAATATCGAGACGAAATTCGAGTCTGGTGCGACAGTTTCGTCGTTGATTGCCGGTGCGTTACTGTTTCCGTGTTTTTCGTTCGCGTCTGCGTTTTGTGTTGTTTGAAAGCATAATATTTTCACAAAACAAAATCCATAAGTATATGTTATATGTATGAAAGTCGTAATCGGCGGCGTTGTCAGTATTTTGTTCGGTTTCAGTTCGTTGTCGTTTGATGTTTCACATATTCCACGCGAATCTTCATACGCGTACTGTAAAGTCGACTAAACGTTCCTAGGCACTCCAAAGGCCTAATTAAGTTAATTTATGCTGTAAACACTATTTATTATCGCGTTAATCACCTGTTAATCATGTAATTAAGAGCCATAAATCACCGGTTGTCACATTCTCCCCCTGTTACAGAAATTTCATCCTTGAAATTTAGACTATGTTATCTCCTCATAATTGTGTTGTTAGCATGTAAGTCCGAATAATAACAAAGTGAATGACCGCATAATCGAAACAAGACTTATTCGAATCATGTTTCCTCAACAGTAAGAACCCAACGGTTTAAAAGAAATGTGTTTCAAAAGTTGATGTCAAAGGAAACCAGAAGTATAGATACAGTCACTAATGTGACTAAGTTAACAGGGATCCAACAATGAACAGGAACTTCGACCAATCGAATTCCATATGAACGTTTACTACATGTAAATGAGTTCTAGAAGCAATAACATCCACTGGATGAACTTAAAATCGACAATCCCAAATGTAGTAATTTGCATGAAACGCTCGATCATAATTAGCCCAAGCTACAAGTTTGTACCGACACCATAAGGTGTCGTAGTGATTTAAATAATTCAATAATAGTGGTGACTGAACAAACTCACCATGTTTGAAATCAAATGAAAGTGTAATAAAGTGAACCTGTAAGTTTGTTTCAAATGACATCATAGGATTTTCAGTTGAAAATGAAATATCAAATAAATAATGTTTTCGATCGAAGCTGAAGAAATGATGAATATCGCAAAACATTCGATCGATAGTGAAAGAACCGTTAGTAGGTACACCGGAATATAAAAATGAATTTGTGTACCGCTGTCTTAACACACGATTGTGTTAAGACTGCTTTAATATGATAACCAAAGCGGATTTAAAGCAATTCAATAAATAATTATTTAAATCCGTGTATAAGATGTGTAAACGAGTTTAGTACAAGCTTCAAGTTAATTAAAACACCACCACAAGGTGTCGAAATCAACAAATGACTTATTGGAGTCGTAGACCAAACAAGTCTACTACGACTCGGAACAAATGAAATTCTTGTTAAAACGAATTTGAATATGATGTCTTCAATACATCACATGGTATCTTGAATTGAATATGTGTAATGAAGAAGTTCAAACAATCGAACTTGGTTTCGGTGCAAGCCGACAATAAGTACATGTATCGACAAGAAAACTTTCGGCATGGTCACAACGAAAAACCATGTATATAATCTTGAAAAGAAGAGAAATTTCAAGAGAATGTGTTGACTTGATAATAAAGGAGCCAACAATCACAATAATGCGTGTCATTCGAATCACAAATCAATAATTAGGTTTAGCGAAACAATGTTTGAATTTTGATGAAATGCTTATTCGAAACGAAACCACATGCGTAACAAACGATGCATGCGTAACAGATAAATTTTCAAGAAATGACGCAAAGAGTGTTCGCTATAATGCAAGAAATGATCGTGATACAATGAACATTAAGAGGAGTAGAGATGTAAAAATCTACTCACTGGATGCAAAAGTTGGAATTTCAATAAAAGAAATTTTAAGGACTTTACCTGGGGTTGCGTGTGATGACCGGTTGTTAGGTGACATTACCATGGAATGTCGAACATAGCGTATTCGTCGTTAATAAGATAGGGGGAATACGAAGTCATGCGTCTTCTCCTTGACGTGTTTCGTGTCATTGCAGGATCGCGCGCCAAACCGCCGCTTCCTGATCGATAGTTTTCGTGATGATAGGATTAGCATCATCTCTGAAATGCTCCATAATGTCTTCTTGGTGACTTCACCTCGAAAGTCGTATATGACGTACTTCAACCTTCATTGATGTATAGCTTAAGTTTCACATATACTTGTGCACTAAAGTTTCGTTTCGAGTAGAATGTGATGTACTCCGACATCCGTTGACGTAAAAATTTGAGTTCCATGTATTCTTGTGCACTAGCGTTTTGTTATGCGTAGGCTGCCTGCTCGGGAAGTTAAATTATCATAGACAATATGGATAATAGTGTGTGCCCAAGTTATTATTCGCGGTTCCTACGTGATGACCTTTAATGAACTTCAACATAAGTTTCCGAAGGTCTTAAATGCATGTTTCCTAAACTCTCAGAGTTTTGTGTACCGTGTGCGACTGTTTTGTGTACAGTGTGTAAAACACAACATTAGCGTATGTTTAGAAACAAATTTTTTAGTGTTGTTTTTCGGTAACGGTTGGAGACCATATTCGAGTCTTAGGCGTTCTGTATGTGTTTAACTCTTAATAGTCTAAGTCCCCAGAAGGAAGTTGAGGTTAAAGCCTAGGTAACTCTACAGAAACCTAATTCGCTGAAACCTAATGCTCTGATACCAATCTGTCACACCCCGAAATTATCAGAGCTGGCGTGACTGGACTGGTATCTTCATTGCACAGTGGAAGCAAATAAGCATAGACTTTCTAGAAATTGAACGCCCGCTAAGTACTCGAATCCCCAATGGTTCTCCTATTCCAACCGTGCCATAACTTTGAAAAGTAACCTGAGAAAGAACATGCGAAAAAGTCAACAAAAAGCTGAGCGAGTTCATAGTTTGTTTGTAAAAGATTTGAAATAAATCTTTTTGAATAACCGGTTTTTGAAGTATTGTTGAGAAAACGAATTTAAAATCATTTTCTTTTCAAGTTATATAGAAACTTTGTATGAAGACATGGTATGTAACTTGTAAAACGTATCTGTAATTGTGTACTATGAATCTTTGTATGTATCATGTAGAATGTGAGATGTATTTATATCAAATGTAGTATGAAAAACGTCAATGAAATCGTGACCATTAATGTTTTGCAAGGACATTAATATGTGTGACGAAATAGGAAGCAATCCAACCCTAGACGATTTTACTTGTATCGACACCATGTCGTAGGGCAACAAACGCACTCCTAGGCAAATGAATGGCCATGAGTGGGGCTCGCCAAAACCGATTAGATCTAACCCTTTGTTCCGTGGTCCAAATTGGATTAATGGTGCTTTAGTTATGGCCCTAATTTCTCACATGATCTAAGGTGTTTCATTCCTTGACTTATCATACTATTGTACATATAGTTTTCCCGATAGTTGTAAAGCTTGAAAAGTATTTAAGACGAAAAGGGGACATGAACTCACAGGGCGTAAAATTCGTGTGTATGCATATGTCGAAAAGTACGCTTGTTTGAAAAACCGGTATAAAACATAAGTCATTTGTAAACCATTTGTGCTTGTCGTAATTCATAAACCATTTGTATTAGTCAAAACTTGTTTAGAAGCATGATTTAGAAATGTGTAATGTAAGTTCATCAAAAGCTTTGTATGCTTTTGCAAAACGTGCATGTCTTTCCACCCGAAAACATTTATCAAAATGTTAAACTGTAAAAAGTGGGGTTATGAACTCACCTTGTTATTCCTATGCAAAGCTAGTTTATCGTGATTCCGAAGTGTCGTTCCAAGAACGTGAACTCACTATCGTGCAACTAAAGCATTCCTATTCAAGGAATAATTATAAGTTTCTAATTAAACAACGTAGTTAAACTACGTGTCCGAGCTCTACCGAGTCGTTACAAAACGACTCTACGAAGGTGTTGTTATCTTTAGGAATATTTGGTGTTTGAGATGCTAGAGATATATATTTATATGAAAATATAAACATATTTATGAATCGTACTAGTCGTCTCGAAAGGTAGTAGGTGTATGTAATTAAATATTCGAATAAAAATAACACACGCTATAGACTCGTATAATGTATTCATTTGTTTCCCGACTAGTCGTCAAACACGTTGACGGATCATACTACGACTCATCGTAGTGTTTTATAAGATGTAAGTATATATGTATTCAAGTACATCTATATACATACATATATAAATATATATATATATATATATAAAGTGTTACGAATCCAAAATTATAAGTAGGTGTGATATATTGACGTTTGAAACGAATATAAACATCTATTTTCCTTTTATAAGAATTTGAAATATGAATCCGAATTCTGGCATTCGAAATAAATATAGACGACTATATTTATTTTATAAAATAGCACGAAGTAACGACGTTGAAATAAATATAACAATTATATTTATTTTATACAAGTATCGGATTTCGTTAACTTATAAAATCGTGTTCGTTGAAACGTCGTAAACTTGTTTTTGGCGAGTTACAAAAAGGTTGTCGACAATAAATATACGCATATATTTAGTTCATAAAATAGTTTGACCCTCGATAAATGTCATTTATAAAGTATAAATACGTTTCGTATATCGGGTTTTTAACGAAAACGGACAGAGTTTCCTCTGTTTTTGGAATAACCCCGACAACTCAAGTTGTCGTTATTTGTCAAAAATCAACAATGATTCAAACAATTTTCAACAATATAATCTCTATATGTAAAACTTTAATCAAACGTATCAAAATGTGACTAGTATCTATTCGCATCGGTTTAAGCTCGGTCGCGTGCAACTATAACTCTAAAAAAAATAACGCAATAACACTTGCTACGTCTAAAGTTATTACCGGGTCTTCGGTTGACTGTTTTGGACTGTCGTTAACCGAGTTTGACTCGGTTTGACTGAGTTAAACCAACCCGAAATCTAAGTTGGCCAAACTGAACTGAGTTGACCGAGTCTTGACTGCGTTGACTGATTTTGACCTTGGCTGACCGGGTTTGTCCCGAAACCAACCCGTTGACTGCTGTTGACTGCCCTTAACTCACGTTGACCAGCGTTGACCAGTCAACCTGAAGTGTTGACTGGTTTGACTTTGTTGACTGAAGTTGTCCAAACCCGAGACTTGTCCCGCAAAACCCGAACACGTAATCTGACCCGACACCGAACCTGAACCGTAACAAGGGTAACCCGAGCCAAACTCAAGCTGACACCCCCCCCACACCCCTGTCGTCGCTCACCGGCGTGGCTCTGACGTCCGCCACTGACGTCGTCACCCGTACCACCACCATCCTGAAAACATTTCGGAACCACACGGATCGTAACAGATCTTGGAAGAAGGAAGGAAAAGAAGCTAAGAATACTCACTGGTGACTAATTTCTGACCCGAGACTGTCGTAATGGTCGCCGGCCGTCTCCGATTATCTTCATCAACAACATCATCTTCATTATCGAGCATCATCTTTACCATCAGCGGAAACAATCATCGATTCGTCACCACCGCCGAGTGCGGCGGTTGTCGTCTGTCCGTCGCCGCCTTCAGCCGATCTCCGGCAACTGGATATGAGAAAGAGATAGTGGGTGTGGTTGTCGGTTGCTGGAACGAACACCGCCGTGCACCGCCTCCACCGTCGTGCACCGCCTCCACCGTCGTGCACCACCTCCACCACCATGGTTGGCTGGTTCTTCATGGAAGAGAAGAAGACAGATGTGTTGGTTTGTGTGGTGTGAGTATTTTAGTGAGGATGATAATGTCTGATGATTTGTTTGTGTGCGTAGCAATAGAGATCGAGAGAGAGAGAGAGAGAGTATTAGTGTGTGTATTTGATGAGATGGGTTTTGTGTGAGTATTATTGAGAGAGAGTGAGGATATGTTTGATATTTCTTGAAGATATGGATGCAGACAAGAAGATAAGGGTGGGAGGGAAGATATTTGTGTGTCGGCTGGTAAAAATGAAAACATTAGTATTTTTAGTTGGTTAAATACTAGGTTTACCTTAAATGGGCTTGGGCTTTAGCCCAAGGCCCACAAGCCCAATTCCCGTGTTTTAAACGGACCATCTACACATACGAAACCGTTTTCAAAACCCGAATGTCATGAAGCGTCGTAAAATAAAATTCTAGTATTAATACGAGTAAGATATGGTCGGTAGTCGGTGTTTGCGTGTTCGTTGTCGGTTACGTTAAAAATCGCGTGAAGTTGCATCGTTTATTGTTGTTTTTTTTAATCCGTTTTTTGATCCGGTTTCAACTACGTATATTAAAATTCGAAAACGAAACCAAATATATCACAATATATTAATATCGAGACGAAATTCGAGTCTGGTGCGACAGTTTTGTCGTTGATTGCTGGTGCGTTACTGTTTCCGTGGTTTTCGTTCGCGTCTGCGTTTTGTGTTGTTTGAAAGCATAATATTTTCACAAAACAAAATCCATAAGTATATGTTATATGTATGAAAGTCGTAATCGGCGGCGTTGTCAGTATTTTGTTCGGTTTCAATTCGTTGTCGTTTGATGTTTCACATATTCCACACGAATCTTCATACGCGTACTGTAAAGTCGACTAAACGTTCCTAGGCACTCCAAAGGCCTAATTAAGTTAATTTATACTATTTATTATCGCGTTAATCACCTGTTAATCACGTAATTAAGAGCCATAAATCACCGATTGTCACAGCGGTTGCACCAAAACAGGCAAGACCTAGCCAAGTGACAGCACCACCAGCCAAGAAACCAATCGAGGAATCAAAGACCATGGATGAACGATCCCCTAAGAAGTCAAATAAGCGAAAGGCTTCTCAGAACTTCGCCGTGGTCGCTCACAATGGTCAAGCCATCCCCAACCAACCAGCTCAGCCCCCTGCTAGGAAGCAATACAAGGGAACGGCACCAATATGCGACAAATGTAATGGGCATCACCAAGCTCACTTACAGTGTCGTCTGTGTGTATCTTGTGGGCGAGTTGGTCACCTAGCAAGTGCTTGTCGATATAACCCGAACCAAGGTGGTCCAAACCAACCACAAGCCAACTCTGCTCAAGCTCGTTTCTCACCAGGGTCTTGCTACAACTGTGGCGAGATGGGCCATTTCCTAAGGGATTGCCCAAAGTTTGCTAATGCAAATCCAACCCACGGATGAGCGGCTGGCTGATTAGCAGATGTTGCTGTCTTATGCTTTTATTCTTCTATTTTCTTGTAATGTGAAACAATCTGTTTTGTTTATAAATAAATTATTGTTCACAATTCTGATATATGAGTGTAGTTACATGTGTGTATGACTTTTCCTATGATACCTACATCAAGGAACTATATTCGTTACAAACTACTCTTGCAAATTTTTCCATTCTTGCGTTTTCTCATGAACCCCTTGGAAAATTCTAAGTACTCGTTTCACTCTAAGAAACAAAGTACAGAAAATAAAGTGACATTACGAGTGATCGTGCTTTTGCACATCTGTGCCTTTGAATCCTTGGTTAGATAACCAAGGATATTTTCAAATCTCATACCCATTACGTTTTGATTTTTCAACATACATAGTATGAGTGTTTCAAAAACAACCTTCATGATTTCAAAAACATTTTATATATAGTTCGAAAACGTTCTTAATATAGTGTATTTACTTAACATAACAAATGCACAAAGCTTTGTCTGTATTTTCAAAAACAACCTTCATGATTTCAAAATGTCTCATATAGTCTGAAAACAATATTAATACAATATATTTTCTTATCAAGTGCATGATTTCAAAAGCATTATTTATGTTTTCCAAAAACCTTATACATAATTTCAAAATTCATCTCGCATGATTTTAAAACATTTCTATAAATATACTTACCTAGTACACCTACTTTATGATTTCAAAAGTATTATGCATAAGGTTTCAAAAACATTGAACACATTTTTTTTAAGAACCCCATGCATAGTTTTCAAAAATATTTTCCTCATACATTGACTTAACCTTCAAATGTCGCTTCATATGTCGCCTTGACATATCTAGCATCTCAACTTCATAAGCATTTTTACTTCATGTTTTGACTTAAGCACATCCAGTGCAAGGTTTCAAAACATCTTCAACTTCTAAAATCAATATGGGATCTTTTTATCTTCACAATTAGACCCTTGTGGATGTTTATCATTCAAATCAGAGTCCTTAATTGGATTCCTTGTGTACCTTAATTCAAACATTTCGATTCCTTATAATCGAAATCGAATTTTCCCTTTAAAAGATCTTTCTATCCTTATAGTTAGATTCTTAGAAATATTTAAAGCACCAATCAAAATCCACTGATTGGATACCTGGTGTGCTTTGAATACATGTGCACAGTTAGCAGAACAAATTAACAAAATGATAACAAATCTAAAAGCAAGTTAAACAATTATGTGATTATGTGTTTATGCATTTTGTGTTTTCTTTTATGCATTTTTGTGTTTTTGTATACTCTGGATATTCGTTATCCAAATCCTCGTAGAACCTTTCATATCTTCATATGAGGGATTCGTAGAGGATATTCAAAAAGGTACTACCTTAAATCCTTATTGGGCTTCTACATGATAGTTAAGACCCTTGGATTGTATAGTACCACTCCATGATTCATAAGAGACCCTTTTAGTGGTCTAGTCAAAAGGATTGATTAAAAAAAATCTGGTTAAGAATGACATGTGATGGTATAAGCTGAAAAGACTCCTTGGTTGTCTATTAAAATCATTTATGGATTTAATAAAAAGGACCATATGGTGGTCTAGTCACATTCATCACAGGGTTTGTTCATTTGGTTTTCCCCTACACATTATAAAATAGACTGTGTGGACTATGCAAGGAATTGTGTAATTATGGACGCGTACGTAATTATAAAATTCAGTGCACAGAAACCCAGTAAGATTTATTATGTGTAAGAACCGATAGTGACAGCAATAACAAAATGAGAACAATGTAATGGAGGTACGGTGGACGCACCAATGACGCTTCATATACTTGTATATAAGTATCCCTCTTACATTGCAAGCATGATGTTATTAAGGTTACTAGAAGTTCAAGAACTCTAACCAGTGTTGTTCGATCTTTTCAACTTCATGTTTCAAGCTCTCACAAGTTTCCTCTGAATAAATTTCGGGACGAAATTTCCTAAAGTAGGGGAGACTGTGACACCTGGGTCACTGCGACCATCAAACAAATACCAAACCAATGAAATATTGTATTTCATACTTGGGATTTGTACAAATATGTGTATCATTTGCACATATCAATTCTTGTTCGATTTCGGGCTCTAAATCGCTTTCTGGAAGGTTATACGCGCACTGATGCGTAAATATAACCAGTTTAATGCAACGAACACTCCGGAATAGTGAAATAGGCTTCACATACCTTAAATAACCATTACATAACTTAGAAATAAGTTTTGAAGGCTTTGGTATGGCAAAATCAAGTTTAATCGCTTACAGGGACTAAATTCGACAAACTGCGAAAGTATGCCGATTTGAACTGTAACAGACATTCTGGAACATGAACCTGAGTTAAACATACCATAAATATCCTTTACATAGCTTAGAAATAGGCTTTGAGGGGTTCGGGGTGCTAAAATAAACTTTTGGGTCATCCAGGGACTAAAAGCGTCAAAAAGTGCACAAGTTTGCATTTTCGCGCATAACTTACGTTCTGAATACATCCGGACATCCAAAAATTTATGTAAGCATTATAATATTATGCTTTAGTGTTTGGCTTGTCAAAATTCCATTCGTCGCGCATTTTGGACCGTTTTTGCGTTCGTTACGACTTCCGTCGTAATTAACCAAACAACGCAATAGTACGGCCAAACGAACCGACATCCGACATATTTTTGAGCATATTTTAAGTGCCCTATACTTTAACTCCATTTTAGAGCTTTGAAATGGGGTTAACGGGGCTTAAACGTGTCAAAAATGCATCGAAAACCAAGTTTGGAGCTGCAGGGACTAAAACTGCCATTTTTGAAACTTTCTGGTCTGCACATGGCTTACAGACTGTAAGCCATCACCCTTACGGTCTGTAAGGGGTTGCCAGCAGATCAGAAGCTTCTAAACTGTGACACCTGTGTCACTTCAACCATCAAACAAATGCCAAACCAATGAAATATTGTATTTCATACTTGGGATTTGTAAAAATATGTGTATCGTTTGCACATATCAACTCTTGTTCGATTTCAAGCTCTAAATCGCTTTCTGGAAGGTTATACGCGCACTGATGCGTAAATATAACCAGTTTAATGCAACGAACACTCCAGAATAGTGAAATAGGCTTAACATACCTTAAATAACCTTTACTTAACTTAGAAATAAGTTTTGAAGGCTTTGGTATGGCAAAATCAAGTTAAATCGCTTACAGGGACTAAAGTTGACAAACTGCGAAAGTATGCCAATTTGAACTGTAACAGACATTCCGGAACATGACCATAAGTTAAACATACCATAAATATCCTTTACATAGCTTAGAAATAGGCTTTGAGGGGTTCGGTGTGCTAAAATAAACTTTTGGGTCATTCAGGGACTAAAAGTGTCAAAAAGTGCGCAAGTTTGCACTTTCGCGCATAACTTACGTTCTGAATACATCCGGACATCCAAAAATTTATGTAAGCATGACTATATTATGCTTTAGTGTTTGGCTTGCCAAAAATCCATTCGTTGCGTCATTTGGATCGTTTTTCGTGCTTATGCGCATTCCGTCGTAATTAAGCGAACATCGCGTTCGTACGACCAAACGAACCGACATCTGAGATATTTTTGAGCATGTTTCATGTCCACAATGTTTAGGCAACATTTTAGGGCCTTAAAGTTGGCTTTACGGGCCTAAGAAGTGTCGGAAATGGCCTTAAACACGTGCAGGGACTGAAACTGTCATTCTGCAAACTTATTTCTGATCTGTGCAGGCCAGGCGGCCCGCCTCAGTTTCTGAACATCCTCACGCGGCCCGCGTCCGCCTTCTGGACCAGATTAACTGCATTTAACAGCAGATCCAGCTGTTTAATCCATACCCACACACTCACACATGCTTAGTCAGCTGATAAGAACCCATTTTTAGTCACCACAACTTGCCAACACATGTACGGGTAGGATTCGAGCACGGTTTCCATGAAACGATCTTAATGGTTACCCGAAAACTATAAATACCCCACCCCACAACTTCAAAAACCACTAGAATTTTGATCTTAGAAACTCTAAGTTGAAACCATTGTTTCATACCTGAGATTCTCGGATCGAGATTAGCATTCGGGGACCCTTCGTAAGTATTCTTTCGTTCTTTTATTGCTTTTCGAGTCTTTCGAGTCTGAAAGTCAAACTTTGTTTGACTTTATGCGTTGACCAGTTTATGGTCAATGCGAAGTTCGTTTGAACTTCGCAACGTGAGTGTAATCACGTTGGTTATAGTCCCTTGGGACTATGCCTACTGATTACCACGTTGTCTAGGGTCGTAGGGTAAGCGATCTGATAAATCGCTTATACCTCGAACCCGACCCATTTGGTCAATCATTAGGATCCGACCAAATACATTAGGTGACCATAGTATATAGGGAATAACCTTCCGAGGTTATACCTTATGGTCGCTACGTTTAAGTAGTTGTATGATAGGTAGTTTATATGCCTTAGGTAAATTACCAGAATACCCTTTTCATGTATAATTTGTAATTAAGCAAATGTAACCTAAACTTTTGTCACATAACTGATTATGTAACATGTTTAGGCATATAACACTTGTCATAGGACTAGTTAAGCGGTCCGAACGCGTTTCACGCGAACGACGCGTTAAAGTAGCATAAGCTACCTAAACGGGTCGTAATGGGTCGTAAACACTTAGGTTAGGTTTCATTTAGTATGTAGGCTTTGTTAAACCATATGACACGAGTCTCTATACTCGTTTGGTTTACAAACCCTCATTCTATCAAATCTTCCGATTTAGGTCCGGTTTATTAACATAGTTACCTATATTAGGTGCCGTTTGATATCCGCGATCTCTAGCATTGTTTGGTTGTTACTCAAGGACTACTAAGCAATCTCAAGTGAGTACATAGACCCCTCTTTTACTGTTTTCCAAACATTTTGGGGTGAAACACATGTGCCTACTTGTTACTTTCATGCTTTCCTGTTTTCACATCATATACCTGCTATGTTCGTTAGTACATTATAGTACATGATTTTATTACATCTTATGCTAGGTATGCCCATTGTGTGCATTACTTAGTACATCGTTTTACATTACATTACATGCTACGTATGTCTATTGTTGTATACGTAGTACAGGTCATATGCTACGTATGTCTATTTTTGCATACTTAGTACAGGTCACATGCTACGTATGTCTATTGTTGTATACGTAGTACAGGTCACATGCTACGTATGTCTATTGTTGTATACGTAGTACATGTCACATGCTACGTATGTCTATTGTTGCATACTTAGTACAGGTCACATGCTACGTATGTCTATTGTCGCGTACTTAGTACATTTGTTATTCATCACAGGCTTACATTTTGGATACATATTACATGATTTACATTAAACATGAACATTTTACATCTTGATGGTTTGGTTTGATCAAGTGATTTAAGTAACGAGGCATGTGTAATATGATACAAGCATGGTGGATACGCCGCTGGTACTTCCTATACATAAGTGTTTGTATGGTATTACATATCGTAGCGTTATTTGAATCATTTCAGTTTGAGATATATATAACATTTATTACAAATATCATACTTTTCACAAGACATTGATTTACAAACAACTTATCTTATACAAACACATTTTTACATGGTTATTCATTTAACTTGACATTTATTTATACATATCATCTGATCTTATCATTTTTCAAATGATTTACAAAACAAAGCAAATTACAAGGTTCATGACTAAACATTTTCTCAAACATAAGTCATGAAACCTATTTTCACAAAACCTATGTATCTCACAGGCATTTTTATGCTGACGTACCTATTTTCACATGTGTTTTTCAGGAGTTGTTGCATAAGATGATCAAGATACACATAGGCAGACTTGGGCTTTAGTGGCAATAAAAGATGCAAGACTAGTTAATTATGTTGTATTTCTTTGTTTGTTAAGACATTGTAACACTTCTAATCAATAAAACGAAACTTCAATTGCCATGGATTTGAAACAATTAATTCTGTTACAACACTCCCCGACATTTCCGCCACGTTTTGTATGTTCCACGTGGTCGGGGTGTGACAGAAAAGATGGTATCAGAGCCAATGGTTATAGGGAATTAGGTTATTAGTAATGCTTTGACCTAGTCTATAACCTTCTTAGGACCCTAACGCGAGTTTACTTGCGTTTAGTCATAAAACAATACCGTCACCTATCCTTAGGCGACGATCACAACAAGAACATAAATTTCAAATCCGCTTCGAAAACTAATCATCTGTTCTAGGATGATTGATTACTAGGTTTTGAACCCTCTATTGTAATGTTTTGAACCCTCTGTTATATGGTTTTGAACCCCTTTGAGTTTTCAAAATCTCGTCAAGATTTTGGATTTTAAATAATGTGAACACGTGCAAACTGGAAGGGTGAATGCCTGTATTCTGGGTTTTCTGTCTAGGCAAGCACTTCGTATACATCTCATCAGACGCGAGACCTGTTGTGCTTACCTGGGAATTCTTGGGATGAGTGTTCACTTATAGGCGAGCATGTCTTCGCGATACATTATTTTTGACCTATTTACTTTGATTAATCACCGAGGTCGTTTGTTGCTTTGTAGTAACAAACAAATGACCACTATCCTTGCTTTCATCAGATTTGTTTCATCTCATTCTTTTCGTCTAATTCTCTCACTCGTTTCCTTTCATGTTCCCTCTTTTAGAATGCCTCCACGACGCGAAAATCCGGTATCTATTGACGATCTGGCAGCTGTCATTACATAGCAAATAACTGCTGCAATCCCGACCATCGTTGCCCAATGTCACCAAGCTATCAACAACAATAATGCCCTCTGCAACTTCAAGACGTTCAACTCGGCTAAGCCATCAAAGTTTTATGGGTCTCAAGGAGCGACTGCACTTCTGCAATGGTTCGAGAGTCTAGAGAGCACCTTCAGGCATGTTCAATGTCCAAACGAGCGAAAGGTAGATTTTGCATCTAGTGTCTTTGAGAAACGAGCTTTGACGTGGTGGAACGGTGTGGTGAGAGATAGGGGTGCCGAAGTGGCACTGGCCCAAAGTTGGGAAGAACTTCGAGCACTGATGATGAAGGAATTATGTCCTCGTCACGAGATCAGGGCATTGGAAAGGGAATTCGATCATCTTAAGCAAGACAGCGGTGAACATCGAGCATACACTGATCGATATGAGGAGCTGAGCCTGTTGTGTCCTACCATGGTTACGCCTTTGGATAAGGCGATCGAAAAATACATTGATGGTCTCCCTGACTCAGTTCAAGACATTGTTACCGGTAGTAACCCCACTACGGTTAGGCAGGCCATTGAGCTATCTGCAACTTTGACTGGATCTCAGATCAGGAAACGTAAGCTTTTCCGAAAGGGTGACAAGAAACCGGTCGAGGAATCGAAACCAATCGAGGAATCAAAGACCATGGATGAACAGACTGGATCCCTTGAGCAGTCAAAGAAGCAAAAGGCTTCTCAGAACTTCGCCATGGTTACTCACAATGATCAAGCCGCCCCCAACCAACCAGCTAAACCCCGTACTAGGAAGCCATACAATGGAACTTCACCCTTGTGCAACAAATGTAACCTTTATCATCATGCTATGGTGAAGTGCCGCGAATGCCAAATTTGTGGACGTAAAGGTCATACAGCAAAAGTTTGCATAGCAGCAGTTGCACCAAATCAAGCTAACAACAAACCTGCTCGAGCTCGCTTTCCACCAGGTTCTTGCTACAAGTGTGGCGAGATGGGACATTTCCTAAGAAATTGCCCAAAGCTTGCTAATGCTAATCCAGCACAGAGATGAGCATCTGACCGACTAGAAGACAACACCGTTTAGAAATAATCATGTCTTATGTATTATTTTCTTTTGTTGTCAAGGTCCATGAAACAGTTGTTATCATTGTTAATAAATAAATCTTTTTATTTACATTGCAATGTATTTATGTGATTGTATGTATAAACAACATATCCCCTACAATACCGACAATCAAGGAATCGTATTCCTTGAAAAGCAAACTACCCCCAAAATTCTTCCATTTTACAATCTCTTGCGTTTTACACAAAGATCCTAAGTACCCGTCTCTTGCAAAGAGACGAAGTGCAAGGTGCAAGTTATAATTCTGTACGAATACCCCAAGTACCACTATAAATTCTTAATAGGGTACCCAAGGGTATTTCCGTATGTCCTAAATTATTGTGTACCTTAATTCGCATATTGCGTTTTCCTGAAAACGAAAATCGAATTTTTGGTAGATCATCCTATCTTCATGGATGGATTCTTGAAATGATTAAAGTGCCAAATGAAATCCACGAATTGGATTCCTGGTGTGCTTTAAGTATCCGCGTCCAAAGATAACAAATCAATAACCAAGTTAAACAACTATGTGATTATGTGCTTATGTGTTTCCTTTTATGTTTTTGAGTAATCCAAGTTTTTGTTATCCAAATTCTCGTAGAATCTTCCATATCTTCGTATAAGGGATTCATGGTAGGATATCCAAAGGTACTATATTAAATCCTCAATGGGCTTTTACGTACTAGTAAAGACCCTTGGATTATATTGTACTATTCCATAATTAGACCCTTGAGTGGTCTAGGTAAACAGATTGATCCAAAAATCTGGTTAGGAATATCATGTGATGAGATAGCTGAAAGGACTCCTTAATGGCCTAATTAAAAGGATCATTTGTCGATCTAATTAAAAGGACCTTATGGTAGCCTAGTCACACTCATCACAGGTTCGATTTTTCCTCCCCTTCACATTACAAACAAATTGTGTGGACTATGCAAGGAATTGCGTAATTATGGATGCATACATAATTATGGAATTCAGTGCACGGAAACCACAGCTAGCTTGAAGAAGTTGTGGAAAATGACTCATTTCGTTCATTTTCGGTTCTGAAGAAGTTGTGGAAAATGACTCATTTCGTTCATTTTCGGTTCTGAAGAAGTTTTGGAAAATGACTCATTTCGTTCATTTTCGGTTCTGAAGAAGTTGTGGAAAATGACTCATTTCGTTCATTTTCGGTTCTGAAGAAGTTGTGGAAAATGACTCATTTCGTTCATTTTCGGTTCTGAAGAAGTTGTGGAAAATGACTCATTTCGTTCATTTTCGGTTCTGAAGAAGTTGTGGAAAATGACTCATTTCGTTCATTTTAGGTTCTGAAGAAGTTGTGGAAAATGACTCATTTCGTCCATTTTCGGGTCTGAAGAAGTTGTGGAAAATGACTCATTTCGTTCATTTTCGTTTCTGAAGAAGTTGTGGAAGATGACTCATTTCGTTCATTTTCATTTCTGAAAAATGTCCGTTAAGGAAATGTCAGGATTATGCCTTACATATCTCGGGTGGTTATTTGACACAAAGTCACAAATAGACTCCTACGTATTAATTTCGGGACGAAATTTCCTAAAGTAGGGGAGACTGTGACACCTGTGTCACTTCAACCATCAAACAAATGCCAAACCAATGAAATATTGTATTTCATACTTGGGATTTGTAAAAATATGTGTATCGTTTGCACATATCAACTCTTGTTCGATTTCAAGCTCTAAATCGCTTTCTGGAAGGTTATACGCGCACTGATGCGTAAATATAACCAGTTTAATGCAACGAACACTCCAGAATAGTGAAATAGTCTTAACATACCTTAAATAACCTTTATTTAACTTAGAAATAAGTTTTGAAGGCTTTGGTATGGCAAAATCAAGTTAAATCGCTTACAGGGACTAAAGTTGACAAACTGCGAAAGTATGCCAATTTGAACTGTAACAGACATTCCGGAACATGACCATAAGTTAAACATACCATAAATATCCTTTACATAGCTTAGAAATAGGCTTTGAGGGGTTCGGTGTGCTAAAATAAACTTTTGGGTCATTCAGGGACTAAAAGTGTCAAAAAGTGCGCAAGTTTGCACTTTCGCGCATAACTTACGTTCTGAATACATCCGGACATCCAAAAATTTATGTAAGCATGACTATATTATGCTTTAGTGTTTGGCTTGCCAAAAATCCATTCGTTGCGTCATTTGGATCATTTTTCGTGCTTATGCGCATTCCGTCGTAATTAAGCGAACATCGCGTTCGTACGACCAAACGAACCGACATCTGAGATATTTTTGAGCATGTTTCATGTCCACAATGTTTAGGCAACATTTTAGGGCCTTAAAGTTGGCTTTACGGGCCTTAGAAGTGTCGGAAATGGCCTTAAACACGTGCAGGGACTGAAACTGTCATTCTGCAAACTTATTTCTGATCTGTGCAGGCCAGGCGGCCCGCCTCAGTTTCTGAACATCCTCACGCGGCCCGCGTCCGCCTTCTGGACCAGATTAACTGCATTTAACAGCAGATCCAGCTGTTTAATCCACACCCACACACTCACACATGCTTAGTCAGCTGATAAGAACCCATTTTTAGTCACCACAACTTGCCAACACATGTACGGGTAGGATTCGAGCACGGTTTCCATGAAACGATCTTAACGGTTACCCGAAAACTATAAATACCCCACCCCACAACTTCAAAAACCACTAGAATTTTGATCTTAGAAACTCTAAGTTGAAACCATTGTTTCATACCTGAGATTCTCGGATCAAGATTAGCATTCGGGGACCCTTCGTAAGTATTCTTTCGTTCTTTTATTGCTTTTCGAGTCTTTCGAGTCTGAAAGTCAAACTTTGTTTGACTTTCTGCATTGACCAGTTTATGGTCAATGCGAAGTTCATTTGAACTTCGCAACGTGAGTGTAATCACGTTGGTTATAGTCCCTTGGGACTATGCCTACTGATTACCACGTTGTCTAGGGTCGTAGGGTAAGCGATCTGATAAATCGCTTATACCTCGAACCCGACCCATTTGGTCGATCATTAGGATCCGACCAAATACATTAGGTGACCATAGTATATAGGGAATAACCTTCCGAGGTTATACCTTATGGTCGCTACGTTTAAGTAGTTGTATGATAGGTAGTTTATATGCCTTAGGTAAATTACCAGAATACCCTTTTCAAGTATAATTGGTAATTAAGCATATGTAACCTAAACTTTTGTCACATAACTGATTATGTAACATGTTTAGGCATATAACACTTGTCATAGGACTAGTTAAGGGGTCCGAACGCGTTTCACGCGAACGACGCGTTAAAGTAGCATAAGCTACCTAAACGGGTCGTAATGGGTCGTAAACACTTAGGTTAGGTTTCATTTAGTATGTAGGCTTTGTTAAACCATATGACACGAGTCTCTATACTCGTTTGGTTTACAAACCCTCATTCTATCAAATCTTCCGATTTAGGTCCGGTTTATTAACATAGTTACCTATATTAGGTGTCGTTTGATATCCGCGATCTCTAGCATTGTTTGGTTGTTACTCAAGGACTACTAAGCAATCTCAAGTGAGTACATAGACCCCTCTTTTACTGTTTTCCAAACATTTTGGGGTGAAACACATGTGCCTACTTGTTACTTTCATGCTTTCCTGTTTTCACATCATATACCTGCTATGTTCGTTAGTACATTATAGTACATGATTTTATTACATCTTATGCTAGGTATGCCCATTGTGTGCATTACTTAGTACATCGTTTTACATTACATTACATGCTACGTATGTCTATTGTTGTATACGTAGTACAGGTCATATGCTACGTATGTCTATTTTTGCATACTTAGTACAGGTCACATGCTACGTATGTCTATTGTTGTATACGTAGTACAGGTCACATGCTACGTATGTCTATTGTTGTATACGTAGTACAGGTCACATGCTACGTATGTCTATTGTTGCATACTTAGTACAGGTCACATGCTACGTATGTCTATTGTCGCGTACTTAGTACATTTGTTATTCATCACAGGCTTACATTTTGGATACATATTACATGATTTACATTAAACATGAACATTTTACATCTTGATGGTTTGGTTTGATTAAGTGATTTAAGTAACGAGGCATGTGTAATATGATACAAGCATGGTGGATACGCCGCTGGTACTTCCTATACATAAGTGTTTGTATGGTATTACATATCGTAGCGTTATTTGAATCATTTCAGTTTGAGATATATATAACATTTATTACAAATATCATACTTTTCACAAGACATTGATTTACAAACAACTTATCTTATACAAACACATTTTTACATGGTTATTCATTTAACCTGACATTTATTTATACATATCATCTGATCTTATCATTTTTCAAATGATTTACAAAACAAAGCAAATTACAAGGTTCATGACTAAACATTTTCTCAAACATAAGTCATGAAACCTATTTTCACAAAACCTATGTATCTCACAGGCATTTTTATGCTGACGTACCTATTTTCACATGTGTTTTTCAGGAGTTGTTGCATAAGATGATCAAGATACACATAGGCAGACTTGGGCTTTAGTGAGAATAAAAGATGCAAGACTAGTTAATTATGTTGTATTTCTTTGTTTGTTAAGACATTGTAACACTTCTAATCAATAAAACGAAACTTCAATTGCCATGGATTTGAAACAATTAATTCTGTTACAACACTCCCCGACATTTCCGCCACGTTTTGTATGTTCCACGTGGTCGGGGTGTGACATAAACAACCTGTTTCCAGCTGTTACCCACTCCCAAACCCAATGCCACATGTTGATACCTGATGGTGGGGGGCTAATTGTTGTTCCATAACTTTCCAACACATGTACGGATGAGATTCGAGCACGGTATTCGATAAACGATCCTAACGGTTGTCCGAATCCTATAAATACCCACCACATTTTCACCTCATTCCTCACAAAATCTGATCTAAGTGCTCTAAGTTGAAGCCATTGCTTCATACCTAAGCTATTTGATCAAGATTTACTAGCGGGGACCCTTTGTAAGTGTTCTTTCATTCTTTTCATCCGTTTTAGCGTTAAAGTCAAACTTTGTTTGACTTTCTGCGTTGACCAGTTTATGGTCAATGCGAAGTTCGTTTGAACTTCATAACGTGAGCGTAATCAC
>JARYGA010059819.1:146337-187353 GCA_030545235.1 Helianthus tuberosus
TTTGAATGCAAACGAAGCGAGGGCCGACAACGAAGTTGTGACACCTGGGTCACTGCGACCATCAAACAAATACCAAACCAATGAAATATTGTATTTCATACTTGGGATTTGTACAAATATGTGTATCATTTGCACATATCAATTCTTGTTCGATTTCGGGCTCTAAATCGCTTTCTGTAAGGTTATACGCGCACTGATGCGTAAATATAACCAGTTTAATGCAACGAACACTCCGGAATAGTGAAATAGGCTTCACATACCTTAAATAACCTTTACATAACTTAGAAATAATTTTTGAAGGCTTTGGTATGGCAAAATCAAGTTTAATCGCTTACAGGGACTAAATTCGACAAACTGCGAAAGTATGCCGATTTGAACTGTAACAGACATTCTGAAACATGACCCTGAGTTAAACATACCATAAATATCCTTTACATAGCTTAGAAATAGGCTTTGAGGGGTTCGGGGTGCTAAAATAAACTTTTGGGTCATTCAGGGACTAAAAGCGTCAAAAAGTGCACAAGTTTGCATTTTCGCGCATAACTTACGTTCTGAATACATCCGGACATCCAAAAATTTATGTAAGCATTATAATATTCTGCTTTAGTGTTTGGCTTGTCAAAATTCCATTCGTCGCGCATTTTGGACCGTTTTTGCGTTCGTTACGACTTCCCTCGTAATTAACCGAACAACGCAACCGTACGGCCAAACGAACCGACATACAACATATTTTTGAGCATATTTTAAGTGCCCTATACTTTAAATCCATTTTAGAGCTTTGAAATGGGGTTAACGGGGCTTAAACGTGTCAAAAATGCATCGAAAACCAAGTTTGGGGCTGCAGGGACTAAAACTGCCATTTTTGAAACTTTCTGGTCTGCACATGGCTTACGGACCGTAAGCCATCACCCTTACGGTCCGTAAGGGGTTTCCAGCAGATCAGAAGCTTCTAAACAGCCTGTTTCCAGCTGTTACCCACTCCCAAACCCAATGCCACATGTTGATACCTGATGGTGGGGGGCCAATTGTTGTTCCATAACTTTCCAACACATGTACGGATGAGATTCGAGCACGATATTCGATAAACGATCCTAATGGTTGTCCGGATCCTATAAATACCCACCACATTTTCACCTCATTCCTCATAAAATCTGATCTAAGTGCTCTAAGTTGAAGCCATTGCTTCATACCTAAGCTATTTGATCAAGATTTACTAGCGGGGACCCTTTGTAAGTGTTCTTTCATTATTTTCATCCGTTTTAGCGTTAAAGTCAAACTTTGTTTGACTTTCTGCGTTGACCAGTTTATGGTCAATGCGAAGTTCATTTGAACTTCATAACATGAGCGTAATCACGATGGTCATAGTCCCTAGTGACTATACCTACTGATTACCACGTTATCTAGGCTCAGTGACGAGTCGTAGTTTCGGCCAGAATGCGTGTTAGTGCGTATTTTGTAACCAAACTACTCTTGGGTATCAAAACCTTTTGTTTTGATACCAAACCTGTTTTCTAAACTTAGTTAAGCATGTTTTAACATGCTTAGCTCGTCACTTTTAATTTAGTGCTTATATAGGGTCGTAAGGTAAGCGATCTAAACAATCGCTTACACTTTCGAACCCGACCCGTTTGGTCGATCATTAGGATCCATCCAAACACATTAGGTGACCATAGTATATAGGGAATAGCCTTCCGAGGTTATACCTTATGGTCGCTTCGTTTAAGTAGTTGTATGATAGGTAGTTTATATGCCTTAGTTAAATTACCAAAATGCCCTTTTTACGCCAAAATTCATATTAAGCATATGTAACATAACTTTTGATATCTAAACTGATTTGGCAACAATATTAGACATGTTAAGGCATATTTTACTTATCATAGGGCTAGTTAGGCGTTCCGAACGCGTTTTACGCGAACGACGCGTTAAAGTAGCATAAGCTACCTAAACGGGTCGTAATGGGTCGTAAGCACTTAGGTTAGGTTTCATTTTAGTATGTAGATTTTGTTAAACCGTACTACATGAGTTCCTACACTCATTTGGTTTACAAACCCTCATGCTACCCGATCCTCCGATATAGGTCCGGTTATTAATGTAGTTACCTATATTAGGTACTGTTTGATTTTCGTGATCTTCTAGCTTTGCTTGGTGGTTATCCTAGGACTTCTAAGCAATCTCAAGTGAGTACATAGACCCCTCTTTTACTATTTTCAAACTGTTTTGGGGTGAAACACATGTGCCTACTTGTTACTTTCGTGCTTTCCTGTTTTCACATCATATACTTGCTATGTTCATTAGTACATTTATAGTACATGATTTCATTGTGTTTTATGCTATGTATGCCCATTGTGTGCATACTTAGTACATTATTTTACATTACATTTTATGCTATGTATGCCCATTGTGTGCATACTTAGTACATTATTTTACATTACATTTTATGCTATGTATGCCCATTGTATGCATACTTAGTACATTATTTTACATTACATTTTATGCTATGTATGCCCATTGTGTGCATACTTAGTACATCATTTTAAATTGCATTTTATGCTATGTATGCCCATTGTGTGCATATTTAGTACATCATTTTACATTACATTTTATGCTATGTATACCCATTGTGTGCATACTTAGTACATCATTTTACATTACATTTTATGCTATGTATGCCCATTGTGTGCATATTTAGTACATCATTTTACATTACATTTTATGCTATGTATGCCCATTGTGTGCATACTTAGTACATTGTTTTACATTACGTTTTATGCTATGTATGCCCATTGTGTGCATATTTAGTACATCATTTTACATTACATTTTATGCTATGTATGCCCATTGTGTGCATACTTAGTACATTGTTTTACATTACATTTTATGCTATGTATGCCCATTGTGTTGCATACTTAGTACATTTGTTATTCATCACATGCTTACCTTTTTGGTATGACATTTGGTTTGTTTAAATGGGACAATGTACATTCATTAACACCGATCATGCCGCTCGGTAGTAGGTAGTGGTACCATAGGACTTGACAACTCCCATTCCTGAAATCCCGGGTTTGTTTGGATTGGAATGAATGATCGAATCCGAATACATTTCTAGGTGGACCTTAGACTTTGTGCTAGGGTTTATTCTACTGTCGCAAGGCTTGGATGTATGAATTTTCACAATACCGCATAGATGTTTGTATCAGTATAGCATGCATTTGTTCCATAAAACATAACTTTGATTTAAACCATGTTTTACTTCAATACCTTGTTTCTGTGCATTTTACATATGGATTAGTTGATGTATTTCACTTACCATACATAAACATTTTTGACATTGATATACACAATTCATGATTTACATTAGACATAAACATTTTGACATTGATATATACAATTCATGATTTACATTAGACATAAACATTTTGACATTGATATACACAAAACATTTTGACATTTGATTATACATAAACATTTTACTTTGGTGGTTTGGTTTGAGTAAGTGATTTAAGTAACGAGCCATGTGTAATATGATACAAGCATGGTGGATACGCCGCTGGTACTTCCTATATATAAGTGTCTATATGGTATTACATATCGTAGCGTTATTTGAATCATTTCAATTTAGACATATAACATTTTATACAAATAACATACTTTTCACAATACATTGTTTTACAAACAACTTATCTTATACAAACTCATTTTACTTGGTTATTCATTTAACCATACATTATTCTCTTATTTATACATATCATCTGGTCTTATTGCTTTTCAAATGATTTACAAAAACAAATCAATTTACAAGGTTCATGACTAAACATTTTCTTAAACATAAGTCATGAAATCTATTTTCACAAAACCTATGTATCTCACAGGCATTTTTATGCTGACGTACCTATTTTCACATGTGTTTCAGGATATGATGCATAGGATTTATCAAGATACACTTAGGCGGACTTGGGCCTTAGTGACAATAAAAGATGCAAGACTAGTTATTTATGTTATATTTCTTTGATTGTCAAGACATTGTAACTCTTTTAATCAATAAAACAATATTTCAATTTCCATGTGTTATGAAACAATGATTCTGTTACAACACTCCCCGACGTTTCCGCCACGCTTTGTTGTTTTACGTGGTCGGGGTGTGACAAAAAAATTGGTATCAGAGCTCATGGTTATAGGGAATTAGGTTATTAGTAATGCTTTAACCTAGTCTATAACCTTCCTAGGACCCTAACGCGAGTTTACTTGCGTTTAGTCATAAAACAATACTGTCACCTATCCTTAGGCGACAACCACAACAAGAACACAAATTTCAAAACCGCTTTGAAAACTAATCATCTGTTCTAGGATGATTGATTACTAGGTTTTGAACCCTCTGTTGTAAGGTTTTGAACCCCTTTGAATTTTCAAAACCTCGTCAAAGTTTGGGTCTTATAGTGTGAACACGTGCAATCTGGAAGAGTGGATGCCTGTACTCTGAGTTTTCTGTCTAAGGCTAGAGTGTTCGTACAAATCCACATAATCAGACCAGTCACTCTTACCTGGGAACTCTTGGGGTGAGTGTCCACTTATAGGCTAAAGCATGTCTTCGCGATACATTAATATGACCCGCTTACTTTGATTAGTCACCGTCTCATTTGTTTGCCTTAGGTAACAAACAAATGATCGCAATTTCTATGCGTTGTCATTTTATTTTATTTGCCGATAACATTTCATTTGTTTCCTCCTATATCTTTCATTTCCTTCTAGAATGTCTCTTCCTCTCAGCAACGGTCAAATGTCCGAGCAAACAGCCAAATTTGCCCAGCGAATAGGCGAAGTAGTCCTGAAGACTGTCGAATTAGCTACTGCCATGTATCGTCTCCAGGATGAAGCCACTCAAGAATCACCAAAGGAGACCGAAGCCAAGCCTTCACCAAAACCAAAGAAACGTAAAGCTTCAAAGAATCCCGCAGCGGTTATCACACCCCGAAATTATCAGAGCTGGCGTGACTGGACTGGTATCTTCATTGCACAGCGGACGCAAATAAGCATAGACTTTCTAGAAATTGAACGCCCGCTAAGTACTCGAATCCCCAATGGTTCTCCTATTCCAACCGTGCCATAACTTTGAAAAGTAACCTGAGAAAGAACATGCGAAAAAGTCAACAAAAAGTTGAGCGAGTTCATAGTTTGTTTGTAAAAGATTTGAAATAAATCTTTTTGAATAACCGGTTTTTGAAGTATTGTTGAGAAAACGAATTTAAAATCATTTTCTTTTCAAGTTATATAGAAACTTTGTATGAAGACATGGTATGTAACTTGTAAAACGTATCTGTAACTGTGTACTATGAATCTTTGTATGTATCATGTAGAATGTGAGATGTATTTGTATCAAATGTAGTATGAAAAGCGTCAATGAAATCGTGACCATTAATGTTTTGCAAGGACATTAATATGTGTGACGAAATAGGAAGCAATCCAACCCTAGACGATTTTACTTGTATCGACACCATGTCGTAGGGCAACAAACGCACTCCTAGGCAAATGAATGGCCATGAGTGGGGCTCGCCAAAACCGATTAGATCTAACCCTTTGTTCCTTGGTCCAAACTAGATTAATGGTGCTTTAGTTATGGCCCTAATTTCTCACATGATCTAAGGTGTTTCATTCCTTGACTTATCATACTATTGTACATATAGTTTCCCCGATAGTTGTAAAGCTTGAAAAGTATTTAAGACGAAAAGGGGACATGAACTCACAGGGCGTAAAATTCGTGTGTATGCATATGTCGAAAAGTACGCTTGTTTGAAAAACCGGTATAAAACATAAGTCATTTGTAAACCATTTGTGCTTGTCGTAATTCATAAACCATTTGTATTAGTCAAAACTTGTTTAGAAGCATGATTTAGAAATGTGTAATGTAAGTTCATCAAAAGCTTTGTATGCTTTTGCAAAACGTGCATGTCTTTCCACCCGAAAACATTTATCAAAATGTTAAACTGTAAAAAGTGGGGTTATGAACTCACCTTGTTATTCCTATGCAAAGCTAGTTTATCGTGGTTCCGAAGTGTCGTTCCAAGAACGTGAACTCGCTATCGTGCAACTAAAGCATTCCTATTCAAGGAATAATTATAAGTTTCTAATTAAACAATGTAGTTAAACTACGTGTCCGAGCTCTACCGAGTCGTTAACAAAACGACTCTACGAAGGTGTTGTTATCTTTAGGAATATTTGGTGTTTGAGATGCTAGAGATATATATTTATATGAAAATATAAACATATTTATGAATCGTACTAGTCGTCTCGAAAGGTAGTAGGTGTATGTAATTAAATATTCGAATAAAAATAACACACGCTATAGACTCGTATAATGTATTCATTTGTTTCCCGACTAGTCGTCAAACACGTTGACGGATCATACTACGACTCATCGTAGTGTTTTATAAGATGTAAGTATATATTTATTCAAGTACATCTATATACATACATATAAAAATATATATATATATATATATAAAGTGTTACGAATCCGAAATTATAAGTAGGTATGATATATTGACGTTTGAAACGAATATAAACATCTATTTTCCTTTTATAAGAATTTGAAATATGAATCCGAATTCTGGCATTCGAAATAAATATAGACGACTATATTTATTTTATAAAATAGCACGAAGTAACGACGTTGAAATAAATATAACAATTATATTTATTTTATACAAGTATCGGATTTCGTTAACTTATAAAATCGTGTTCGTTGAAACGTCGTAAACTTGTTTTTGGCGAGTTACAAAAGGGTTGTCGATAATAAATATACGCATATATTTAGTTCATAAAATAGTTTGACCCTCGATAAATGTCATTTATAAAGTATAAATACGTTTCGTATATCGGGTTTTTAACGAAAAACGGACAGAGTTTCCTCTGTTTTTGGAATAACCCCGACAACTCAAGTTTTCGTTATTTGTCAAAAATCAACAATGATTCAAACAATTTTCAACAATATAATCTCTATATGTAAAATTTTAATCAAACGTATCAAAACGTGACTAGTATCTATTCGCATCGGTTTAAGCTCGGTCGCGTGCAACTATAACTCTAAAAAAAATAACGCAATAACACTTGCTACGTCTAAAGTTATTACCGGGTCTTCGGTTGACTATTTTGGACTGTCGTTAACCGAGTTTGACTCGGTTTGACTGAGTTAAACCAACCCGAAATCCGAGTTGGCCAAACTGAACTGAGTTGACCGAGTCTTGACTGCGTTGACTGATTTTGACCTTGGCTGACCGGGTTTGTCCCGAAACCAACCCGTTGACTGCTGTTGACTGCCCTTAACTCACGTTGACCAGCCAACCTGAAGTGTTGACTGGTTTGACTTTGTTGACTGAAGTTGTCCAAACCCGAGACTTGTCCCGCAAAACCCGAACACGTAATCTGACCCGACACCGAACCTGAACCGTAACAAGGGTAACCCGAGCCAAACTCAAGCTGACACCCCCCCCACACCCCTGTCGTCGCTCACCGGCGTGGCTCTGACGTCCGCCACTGACGTCGTCACCCGTACCACCACCATCCTGAAAACATTTCGGAACCACATGGATCGTAACAGATCTTGGAAGAAGGAAGGAAAAGAAGCTAAGAATACTCACTGGTGACTAATTTCTGACCCGAGACTGTCGTAATGGTCGCCGGCCGTCTCCGATTATCTTCATCAACAACATCATCTTCATTATCGAGCATCATCTTTACCATCAGCGGAAACAATCATCGATTCGTCACCACCGCCGAGTGCGGCGGTTGTCGTCTGTCCGCCGCCGCCTTCAGCCGATCTCCGGTAACTGGATATGAGAAAGAGATAGTGGGTGTGGTTGTCGGTTGCTAGAACGAACACCGCCGTGCACCGCCTCCACCGTCGTGCACCACCTCCACCACCATGGTTGGCTGGTTCTTCATGGAAGAGAAGAAGACAGATGTGTTGGTTTGTGTGGTGTGAGTATTTTAGTGAGGATGATAATGTCTGATGATTTGTTTGTGTGTGTAGCAATAGAGATCGAGAGAGAGAGAGAGAGAGAGAGTATTAGTGTGTGTGTTTGATGAGATGGGTTTTGTGTGAGTATTATTGAGAGAGAGTGAGGATATGTTTGATATTTCTTGAAGATATGGATGCAGACAAGAAGATAAGGGTGGGAGGGAAGATATTTGTGTGTCGGCTGGTAAAAATGAAAACATTAGTATTTTTAGTTGGTTAAATACTAGGTTTACCTTAAATGGGCTTGGGCTTTGGCCCAAGGCCCACAAGCCCAATTCCCATGTTTTAAACGGACCATCTACACATACGTAACCGTTTTCAAAACCCGAATGTCATGAAGCGTCGTAAAATAAAATTCTAGTATTAATACGAGTAAGATATGGTCGGTAGTCGGTGTTTGCGTGTTCGTTGTCGGTTACGTTAAAAATCGCGTGAAGTTGCATCGTTTATTGTTGTTTTTTTTAATCCGTTTTTCGATCCGGTTTCAACTACGTATATTAAAATTAGAAAACGAAACCAAATATATCACAATATATTAATATCGAGACGAAATTCGAGTCTGGTGCGACAGTTTCGTCGTTGATTGCCGGTGCGTTACTGTTTCCGTGTTTTTCGTTCGCGTCTGCGTTTTGTGTTGTTTGAAAGCATAATATTTTCACAAAACAAAATCCATAAGTATATGTTATATGTATGAAAGTCGTAATCGGCGGCGTTGTCAGTATTTTGTTCGGTTTCAGTTCGTTGTCGTTTGATGTTTCACATATTCCACGCGAATCTTCATACGCGTACTGTAAAGTCGACTAAACGTTCCTAGGCACTCCAAAGGCCTAATTAAGTTAATTTATGCTGTAAACACTATTTATTATCGCGTTAATCACCTGTTAATCATGTAATTAAGAGCCATAAATCACCGGTTGTCACATTCTCCCCCTGTTACAGAAATTTCATCCTTGAAATTTAGACTATGTTATCTCCTCATAATTGTGTTGTTAGCATGTAAGTCCGAATAATAACAAAGTGAATGACCGCATAATCGAAACAAGACTTATTCGAATCATGTTTCCTCAACAGTAAGAACCCAACGGTTTAAAAGAAATGTGTTTCAAAAGTTGATGTCAAAGGAAACCAGAAGTATAGATACAGTCACTAATGTGACTAAGTTAACAGGGATCCAACAATGAACAGGAACTTCGACCAATCGAATTCCATATGAACGTTTACTACATGTAAATGAGTTCTAGAAGCAATAACATCCACTGGATGAACTTAAAATCGACAATCCCAAATGTAGTAATTTGCATGAAACGCTCGATCATAATTAGCCCAAGCTACAAGTTTGTACCGACACCATAAGGTGTCGTAGTGATTTAAATAATTCAATAATAGTGGTGACTGAACAAACTCACCATGTTTGAAATCAAATGAAAGTGTAATAAAGTGAACCTGTAAGTTTGTTTCAAATGACATCATAGGATTTTCAGTTGAAAATGAAATATCAAATAAATAATGTTTTCGATCGAAGCTGAAGAAATGATGAATATCGCAAAACATTCGATCGATAGTGAAAGAACCGTTAGTAGGTACACCGGAATATAAAAATGAATTTGTGTACCGCTGTCTTAACACACGATTGTGTTAAGACTGCTTTAATATGATAACCAAAGCGGATTTAAAGCAATTCAATAAATAATTATTTAAATCCGTGTATAAGATGTGTAAACGAGTTTAGTACAAGCTTCAAGTTAATTAAAACACCACCACAAGGTGTCGAAATCAACAAATGACTTATTGGAGTCGTAGACCAAACAAGTCTACTACGACTCGGAACAAATGAAATTCTTGTTAAAACGAATTTGAATATGATGTCTTCAATACATCACATGGTATCTTGAATTGAATATGTGTAATGAAGAAGTTCAAACAATCGAACTTGGTTTCGGTGCAAGCCGACAATAAGTACATGTATCGACAAGAAAACTTTCGGCATGGTCACAACGAAAAACCATGTATATAATCTTGAAAAGAAGAGAAATTTCAAGAGAATGTGTTGACTTGATAATAAAGGAGCCAACAATCACAATAATGCGTGTCATTCGAATCACAAATCAATAATTAGGTTTAGCGAAACAATGTTTGAATTTTGATGAAATGCTTATTCGAAACGAAACCACATGCGTAACAAACGATGCATGCGTAACAGATAAATTTTCAAGAAATGACGCAAAGAGTGTTCGCTATAATGCAAGAAATGATCGTGATACAATGAACATTAAGAGGAGTAGAGATGTAAAAATCTACTCACTGGATGCAAAAGTTGGAATTTCAATAAAAGAAATTTTAAGGACTTTACCTGGGGTTGCGTGTGATGACCGGTTGTTAGGTGACATTACCATGGAATGTCGAACATAGCGTATTCGTCGTTAATAAGATAGGGGGAATACGAAGTCATGCGTCTTCTCCTTGACGTGTTTCGTGTCATTGCAGGATCGCGCGCCAAACCGCCGCTTCCTGATCGATAGTTTTCGTGATGATAGGATTAGCATCATCTCTGAAATGCTCCATAATGTCTTCTTGGTGACTTCACCTCGAAAGTCGTATATGACGTACTTCAACCTTCATTGATGTATAGCTTAAGTTTCACATATACTTGTGCACTAAAGTTTCGTTTCGAGTAGAATGTGATGTACTCCGACATCCGTTGACGTAAAAATTTGAGTTCCATGTATTCTTGTGCACTAGCGTTTTGTTATGCGTAGGCTGCCTGCTCGGGAAGTTAAATTATCATAGACAATATGGATAATAGTGTGTGCCCAAGTTATTATTCGCGGTTCCTACGTGATGACCTTTAATGAACTTCAACATAAGTTTCCGAAGGTCTTAAATGCATGTTTCCTAAACTCTCAGAGTTTTGTGTACTGTGTGCGACTGTTTTGTGTACAGTGTGTAAAACACAACATTAGCGTATGTTTAGAAACAAATTTTTTAGTGTTGTTTTTCGGTAACGGTTGGAGACCATATTCGAGTCTTAGGCGTTCTGTATGTGTTTAACTCTTAATAGTCTAAGTCCCCAGAAGGAAGTTGAGGTTAAAGCCTAGGTAACTCTACAGAAACCTAATTCGCTGAAACCTAATGCTCTGATACCAATCTGTCACACCCCGAAATTATCAGAGCTGGCGTGACTGGACTGGTATCTTCATTGCACAGTGGAAGCAAATAAGCATAGACTTTCTAGAAATTGAACGCCCGCTAAGTACTCGAATCCCCAATGGTTCTCCTATTCCAACCGTGCCATAACTTTGAAAAGTAACCTGAGAAAGAACATGCGAAAAAGTCAACAAAAAGCTGAGCGAGTTCATAGTTTGTTTGTAAAAGATTTGAAATAAATCTTTTTGAATAACCGGTTTTTGAAGTATTGTTGAGAAAACGAATTTAAAATCATTTTCTTTTCAAGTTATATAGAAACTTTGTATGAAGACATGGTATGTAACTTGTAAAACGTATCTGTAATTGTGTACTATGAATCTTTGTATGTATCATGTAGAATGTGAGATGTATTTATATCAAATGTAGTATGAAAAACGTCAATGAAATCGTGACCATTAATGTTTTGCAAGGACATTAATATGTGTGACGAAATAGGAAGCAATCCAACCCTAGACGATTTTACTTGTATCGACACCATGTCGTAGGGCAACAAACGCACTCCTAGGCAAATGAATGGCCATGAGTGGGGCTCGCCAAAACCGATTAGATCTAACCCTTTGTTCCGTGGTCCAAATTGGATTAATGGTGCTTTAGTTATGGCCCTAATTTCTCACATGATCTAAGGTGTTTCATTCCTTGACTTATCATACTATTGTACATATAGTTTTCCCGATAGTTGTAAAGCTTGAAAAGTATTTAAGACGAAAAGGGGACATGAACTCACAGGGCGTAAAATTCGTGTGTATGCATATGTCGAAAAGTACGCTTGTTTGAAAAACCGGTATAAAACATAAGTCATTTGTAAACCATTTGTGCTTGTCGTAATTCATAAACCATTTGTATTAGTCAAAACTTGTTTAGAAGCATGATTTAGAAATGTGTAATGTAAGTTCATCAAAAGCTTTGTATGCTTTTGCAAAACGTGCATGTCTTTCCACCCGAAAACATTTATCAAAATGTTAAACTGTAAAAAGTGGGGTTATGAACTCACCTTGTTATTCCTATGCAAAGCTAGTTTATCGTGATTCCGAAGTGTCGTTCCAAGAACGTGAACTCACTATCGTGCAACTAAAGCATTCCTATTCAAGGAATAATTATAAGTTTCTAATTAAACAACGTAGTTAAACTACGTGTCCGAGCTCTACCGAGTCGTTACAAAACGACTCTACGAAGGTGTTGTTATCTTTAGGAATATTTGGTGTTTGAGATGCTAGAGATATATATTTATATGAAAATATAAACATATTTATGAATCGTACTAGTCGTCTCGAAAGGTAGTAGGTGTATGTAATTAAATATTCGAATAAAAATAACACACGCTATAGACTCGTATAATGTATTCATTTGTTTCCCGACTAGTCGTCAAACACGTTGACGGATCATACTACGACTCATCGTAGTGTTTTATAAGATGTAAGTATATATGTATTCAAGTACATCTATATACATACATATATAAATATATATATATATATATAAAGTGTTACGAATCCAAAATTATAAGTAGGTGTGATATATTGACGTTTGAAACGAATATAAACATCTATTTTCCTTTTATAAGAATTTGAAATATGAATCCGAATTCTGGCATTCGAAATAAATATAGACGACTATATTTATTTTATAAAATAGCACGAAGTAACGACGTTGAAATAAATATAACAATTATATTTATTTTATACAAGTATCGGATTTCGTTAACTTATAAAATCGTGTTCGTTGAAACGTCGTAAACTTGTTTTTGGCGAGTTACAAAAAGGTTGTCGACAATAAATATACGTATATATTTAGTTCATAAAATAGTTTGACCCTCGATAAATGTCATTTATAAAGTATAAATACGTTTCGTATATCGGGTTTTTAACGAAAACGGACAGAGTTTCCTCTGTTTTTGGAATAACCCCGACAACTCAAGTTGTCGTTATTTGTCAAAAATCAACAATGATTCAAACAATTTTCAACAATATAATCTCTATATGTAAAACTTTAATCAAACGTATCAAAATGTGACTAGTATCTATTCGCATCGGTTTAAGCTCGGTCGCGTGCAACTATAACTCTAAAAAAAATAACGCAATAACACTTGCTACGTCTAAAGTTATTACCGGGTCTTCGGTTGACTGTTTTGGACTGTCGTTAACCGAGTTTGACTCGGTTTGACTGAGTTAAACCAACCCGAAATCTAAGTTGGCCAAACTGAACTGAGTTGACCGAGTCTTGACTGCGTTGACTGATTTTGACCTTGGCTGACCGGGTTTGTCCCGAAACCAACCCGTTGACTGCTGTTGACTGCCCTTAACTCACGTTGACCAGCGTTGACCAGTCAACCTGAAGTGTTGACTGGTTTGACTTTGTTGACTGAAGTTGTCCAAACCCGAGACTTGTCCCGCAAAACCCGAACACGTAATCTGACCCGACACCGAACCTGAACCGTAACAAGGGTAACCCGAGCCAAACTCAAGCTGACACCCCCCCCACACCCCTGTCGTCGCTCACCGGCGTGGCTCTGACGTCCGCCACTGACGTCGTCACCCGTACCACCACCATCCTGAAAACATTTCGGAACCACACGGATCGTAACAGATCTTGGAAGAAGGAAGGAAAAGAAGCTAAGAATACTCACTGGTGACTAATTTCTGACCCGAGACTGTCGTAATGGTCGCCGGCCGTCTCCGATTATCTTCATCAACAACATCATCTTCATTATCGAGCATCATCTTTACCATCAGCGGAAACAATCATCGATTCGTCACCACCGCCGAGTGCGGCGGTTGTCGTCTGTCCGTCGCCGCCTTCAGCCGATCTCCGGCAACTGGATATGAGAAAGAGATAGTGGGTGTGGTTGTCGGTTGCTGGAACGAACACCGCCGTGCACCGCCTCCACCGTCGTGCACCGCCTCCACCGTCGTGCACCACCTCCACCACCATGGTTGGCTGGTTCTTCATGGAAGAGAAGAAGACAGATGTGTTGGTTTGTGTGGTGTGAGTATTTTAGTGAGGATGATAATGTCTGATGATTTGTTTGTGTGCGTAGCAATAGAGATCGAGAGAGAGAGAGAGAGAGTATTAGTGTGTGTATTTGATGAGATGGGTTTTGTGTGAGTATTATTGAGAGAGAGTGAGGATATGTTTGATATTTCTTGAAGATATGGATGCAGACAAGAAGATAAGGGTGGGAGGGAAGATATTTGTGTGTCGGCTGGTAAAAATGAAAACATTAGTATTTTTAGTTGGTTAAATACTAGGTTTACCTTAAATGGGCTTGGGCTTTAGCCCAAGGCCCACAAGCCCAATTCCCGTGTTTTAAACGGACCATCTACACATACGAAACCGTTTTCAAAACCCGAATGTCATGAAGCGTCGTAAAATAAAATTCTAGTATTAATACGAGTAAGATATGGTCGGTAGTCGGTGTTTGCGTGTTCGTTGTCGGTTACGTTAAAAATCGCGTGAAGTTGCATCGTTTATTGTTGTTTTTTTTAATCCGTTTTTTGATCCGGTTTCAACTACGTATATTAAAATTCGAAAACGAAACCAAATATATCACAATATATTAATATCGAGACGAAATTCGAGTCTGGTGCGACAGTTTTGTCGTTGATTGCTGGTGCGTTACTGTTTCCGTGGTTTTCGTTCGCGTCTGCGTTTTGTGTTGTTTGAAAGCATAATATTTTCACAAAACAAAATCCATAAGTATATGTTATATGTATGAAAGTCGTAATCGGCGGCGTTGTCAGTATTTTGTTCGGTTTCAATTCGTTGTCGTTTGATGTTTCACATATTCCACACGAATCTTCATACGCGTACTGTAAAGTCGACTAAACGTTCCTAGGCACTCCAAAGGCCTAATTAAGTTAATTTATACTATTTATTATCGCGTTAATCACCTGTTAATCACGTAATTAAGAGCCATAAATCACCGATTGTCACAGCGGTTGCACCAAAACAGGCAAGACCTAGCCAAGTGACAGCACCACCAGCCAAGAAACCAATCGAGGAATCAAAGACCATGGATGAACGATCCCCTAAGAAGTCAAATAAGCGAAAGGCTTCTCAGAACTTCGCCGTGGTCGCTCACAATGGTCAAGCCATCCCCAACCAACCAGCTCAGCCCCCTGCTAGGAAGCAATACAAGGGAACGGCACCAATATGCGACAAATGTAATGGGCATCACCAAGCTCACTTACAGTGTCGTCTGTGTGTATCTTGTGGGCGAGTTGGTCACCTAGCAAGTGCTTGTCGATATAACCCGAACCAAGGTGGTCCAAACCAACCACAAGCCAACTCTGCTCAAGCTCGTTTCTCACCAGGGTCTTGCTACAACTGTGGCGAGATGGGCCATTTCCTAAGGGATTGCCCAAAGTTTGCTAATGCAAATCCAACCCACGGATGAGCGGCTGGCTGATTAGCAGATGTTGCTGTCTTATGCTTTTATTCTTCTATTTTCTTGTAATGTGAAACAATCTGTTTTGTTTATAAATAAATTATTGTTCACAATTCTGATATATGAGTGTAGTTACATGTGTGTATGACTTTTCCTATGATACCTACATCAAGGAACTATATTCGTTACAAACTACTCTTGCAAATTTTTCCATTCTTGCGTTTTCTCATGAACCCCTTGGAAAATTCTAAGTACTCGTTTCACTCTAAGAAACAAAGTACAGAAAATAAAGTGACATTACGAGTGATCGTGCTTTTGCACATCTGTGCCTTTGAATCCTTGGTTAGATAACCAAGGATATTTTCAAATCTCATACCCATTACGTTTTGATTTTTCAACATACATAGTATGAGTGTTTCAAAAACAACCTTCATGATTTCAAAAACATTTTATATATAGTTCGAAAACGTTCTTAATATAGTGTATTTACTTAACATAACAAATGCACAAAGCTTTGTCTGTATTTTCAAAAACAACCTTCATGATTTCAAAATGTCTCATATAGTCTGAAAACAATATTAATACAATATATTTTCTTATCAAGTGCATGATTTCAAAAGCATTATTTATGTTTTCCAAAAACCTTATACATAATTTCAAAATTCATCTCGCATGATTTTAAAACATTTCTATAAATATACTTACCTAGTACACCTACTTTATGATTTCAAAAGTATTATGCATAAGGTTTCAAAAACATTGAACACATTTTTTTTAAGAACCCCATGCATAGTTTTCAAAAATATTTTCCTCATACATTGACTTAACCTTCAAATGTCGCTTCATATGTCGCCTTGACATATCTAGCATCTCAACTTCATAAGCATTTTTACTTCATGTTTTGACTTAAGCACATCCAGTGCAAGGTTTCAAAACATCTTCAACTTCTAAAATCAATATGGGATCTTTTTATCTTCACAATTAGACCCTTGTGGATGTTTATCATTCAAATCAGAGTCCTTAATTGGATTCCTTGTGTACCTTAATTCAAACATTTCGATTCCTTATAATCGAAATCGAATTTTCCCTTTAAAAGATCTTTCTATCCTTATAGTTAGATTCTTAGAAATATTTAAAGCACCAATCAAAATCCACTGATTGGATACCTGGTGTGCTTTGAATACATGTGCACAGTTAGCAGAACAAATTAACAAAATGATAACAAATCTAAAAGCAAGTTAAACAATTATGTGATTATGTGTTTATGCATTTTGTGTTTTCTTTTATGCATTTTTGTGTTTTTGTATACTCTGGATATTCGTTATCCAAATCCTCGTAGAACCTTTCATATCTTCATATGAGGGATTCGTAGAGGATATTCAAAAAGGTACTACCTTAAATCCTTATTGGGCTTCTACATGATAGTTAAGACCCTTGGATTGTATAGTACCACTCCATGATTCATAAGAGACCCTTTTAGTGGTCTAGTCAAAAGGATTGATTAAAAAAAATCTGGTTAAGAATGACATGTGATGGTATAAGCTGAAAAGACTCCTTGGTTGTCTATTAAAATCATTTATGGATTTAATAAAAAGGACCATATGGTGGTCTAGTCACATTCATCACAGGGTTTGTTCATTTGGTTTTCCCCTACACATTATAAAATAGACTGTGTGGACTATGCAAGGAATTGTGTAATTATGGACGCGTACGTAATTATAAAATTCAGTGCACAGAAACCCAGTAAGATTTATTATGTGTAAGAACCGATAGTGACAGCAATAACAAAATGAGAACAATGTAATGGAGGTACGGTGGACGCACCAATGACGCTTCATATACTTGTATATAAGTATCCCTCTTACATTGCAAGCATGATGTTATTAAGGTTACTAGAAGTTCAAGAACTCTAACCAGTGTTGTTCGATCTTTTCAACTTCATGTTTCAAGCTCTCACAAGTTTCCTCTGAATAAATTTCGGGACGAAATTTCCTAAAGTAGGGGAGACTGTGACACCTGGGTCACTGCGACCATCAAACAAATACCAAACCAATGAAATATTGTATTTCATACTTGGGATTTGTACAAATATGTGTATCATTTGCACATATCAATTCTTGTTCGATTTCGGGCTCTAAATCGCTTTCTGGAAGGTTATACGCGCACTGATGCGTAAATATAACCAGTTTAATGCAACGAACACTCCGGAATAGTGAAATAGGCTTCACATACCTTAAATAACCATTACATAACTTAGAAATAAGTTTTGAAGGCTTTGGTATGGCAAAATCAAGTTTAATCGCTTACAAGGACTAAATTCGACAAACTGCGAAAGTATGCCGATTTGAACTGTAACAGACATTCTGGAACATGAACCTGAGTTAAACATACCATAAATATCCTTTACATAGCTTAGAAATAGGCTTTGAGGGGTTCGGGGTGCTAAAATAAACTTTTGGGTCATCCAGGGACTAAAAGCGTCAAAAAGTGCACAAGTTTGCATTTTCGCGCATAACTTACGTTCTGAATACATCCGGACATCCAAAAATTTATGTAAGCATTATAATATTATGCTTTAGTGTTTGGCTTGTCAAAATTCCATTCGTCGCGCATTTTGGACCGTTTTTGCGTTCGTTACGACTTCCGTCGTAATTAACCAAACAACGCAATAGTACGGCCAAACGAACCGACATCCGACATATTTTTGAGCATATTTTAAGTGCCCTATACTTTAACTCCATTTTAGAGCTTTGAAATGGGGTTAACGGGGCTTAAACGTGTCAAAAATGCATCGAAAACCAAGTTTGGAGCTGCAGGGACTAAAACTGCCATTTTTGAAACTTTCTGGTCTGCACATGGCTTACAGACTGTAAGCCATCACCCTTACGGTCTGTAAGGGGTTGCCAGCAGATCAGAAGCTTCTAAACTGTGACACCTGTGTCACTTCAACCATCAAACAAATGCCAAACCAATGAAATATTGTATTTCATACTTGGGATTTGTAAAAATATGTGTATCGTTTGCACATATCAACTCTTGTTCGATTTCAAGCTCTAAATCGCTTTCTGGAAGGTTATACGCGCACTGATGCGTAAATATAACCAGTTTAATGCAACGAACACTCCAGAATAGTGAAATAGGCTTAACATACCTTAAATAACCTTTACTTAACTTAGAAATAAGTTTTGAAGGCTTTGGTATGGCAAAATCAAGTTAAATCGCTTACAGGGACTAAAGTTGACAAACTGCGAAAGTATGCCAATTTGAACTGTAACAGACATTCCGGAACATGACCATAAGTTAAACATACCATAAATATCCTTTACATAGCTTAGAAATAGGCTTTGAGGGGTTCGGTGTGCTAAAATAAACTTTTGGGTCATTCAGGGACTAAAAGTGTCAAAAAGTGCGCAAGTTTGCACTTTCGCGCATAACTTACGTTCTGAATACATCCGGACATCCAAAAATTTATGTAAGCATGACTATATTATGCTTTAGTGTTTGGCTTGCCAAAAATCCATTCGTTGCGTCATTTGGATCGTTTTTCGTGCTTATGCGCATTCCGTCGTAATTAAGCGAACATCGCGTTCGTACGACCAAACGAACCGACATCTGAGATATTTTTGAGCATGTTTCATGTCCACAATGTTTAGGCAACATTTTAGGGCCTTAAAGTTGGCTTTACGGGCCTAAGAAGTGTCGGAAATGGCCTTAAACACGTGCAGGGACTGAAACTGTCATTCTGCAAACTTATTTCTGATCTGTGCAGGCCAGGCGGCCCGCCTCAGTTTCTGAACATCCTCACGCGGCCCGCGTCCGCCTTCTGGACCAGATTAACTGCATTTAACAGCAGATCCAGCTGTTTAATCCATACCCACACACTCACACATGCTTAGTCAGCTGATAAGAACCCATTTTTAGTCACCACAACTTGCCAACACATGTACGGGTAGGATTCGAGCACGGTTTCCATGAAACGATCTTAATGGTTACCCGAAAACTATAAATACCCCACCCCACAACTTCAAAAACCACTAGAATTTTGATCTTAGAAACTCTAAGTTGAAACCATTGTTTCATACCTGAGATTCTCGGATCGAGATTAGCATTCGGGGACCCTTCGTAAGTATTCTTTCGTTCTTTTATTGCTTTTCGAGTCTTTCGAGTCTGAAAGTCAAACTTTGTTTGACTTTATGCGTTGACCAGTTTATGGTCAATGCGAAGTTCGTTTGAACTTCGCAACGTGAGTGTAATCACGTTGGTTATAGTCCCTTGGGACTATGCCTACTGATTACCACGTTGTCTAGGGTCGTAGGGTAAGCGATCTGATAAATCGCTTATACCTCGAACCCGACCCATTTGGTCAATCATTAGGATCCGACCAAATACATTAGGTGACCATAGTATATAGGGAATAACCTTCCGAGGTTATACCTTATGGTCGCTACGTTTAAGTAGTTGTATGATAGGTAGTTTATATGCCTTAGGTAAATTACCAGAATACCCTTTTCATGTATAATTTGTAATTAAGCAAATGTAACCTAAACTTTTGTCACATAACTGATTATGTAACATGTTTAGGCATATAACACTTGTCATAGGACTAGTTAAGCGGTCCGAACGCGTTTCACGCGAACGACGCGTTAAAGTAGCATAAGCTACCTAAACGGGTCGTAATGGGTCGTAAACACTTAGGTTAGGTTTCATTTAGTATGTAGGCTTTGTTAAACCATATGACACGAGTCTCTATACTCGTTTGGTTTACAAACCCTCATTCTATCAAATCTTCCGATTTAGGTCCGGTTTATTAACATAGTTACCTATATTAGGTGCCGTTTGATATCCGCGATCTCTAGCATTGTTTGGTTGTTACTCAAGGACTACTAAGCAATCTCAAGTGAGTACATAGACCCCTCTTTTACTGTTTTCCAAACATTTTGGGGTGAAACACATGTGCCTACTTGTTACTTTCATGCTTTCCTGTTTTCACATCATATACCTGCTATGTTCGTTAGTACATTATAGTACATGATTTTATTACATCTTATGCTAGGTATGCCCATTGTGTGCATTACTTAGTACATCGTTTTACATTACATTACATGCTACGTATGTCTATTGTTGTATACGTAGTACAGGTCATATGCTACGTATGTCTATTTTTGCATACTTAGTACAGGTCACATGCTACGTATGTCTATTGTTGTATACGTAGTACAGGTCACATGCTACGTATGTCTATTGTTGTATACGTAGTACATGTCACATGCTACGTATGTCTATTGTTGCATACTTAGTACAGGTCACATGCTACGTATGTCTATTGTCGCGTACTTAGTACATTTGTTATTCATCACAGGCTTACATTTTGGATACATATTACATGATTTACATTAAACATGAACATTTTACATCTTGATGGTTTGGTTTGATCAAGTGATTTAAGTAACGAGGCATGTGTAATATGATACAAGCATGGTGGATACGCCGCTGGTACTTCCTATACATAAGTGTTTGTATGGTATTACATATCGTAGCGTTATTTGAATCATTTCAGTTTGAGATATATATAACATTTATTACAAATATCATACTTTTCACAAGACATTGATTTACAAACAACTTATCTTATACAAACACATTTTTACATGGTTATTCATTTAACTTGACATTTATTTATACATATCATCTGATCTTATCATTTTTCAAATGATTTACAAAACAAAGCAAATTACAAGGTTCATGACTAAACATTTTCTCAAACATAAGTCATGAAACCTATTTTCACAAAACCTATGTATCTCACAGGCATTTTTATGCTGACGTACCTATTTTCACATGTGTTTTTCAGGAGTTGTTGCATAAGATGATCAAGATACACATAGGCAGACTTGGGCTTTAGTGGCAATAAAAGATGCAAGACTAGTTAATTATGTTGTATTTCTTTGTTTGTTAAGACATTGTAACACTTCTAATCAATAAAACGAAACTTCAATTGCCATGGATTTGAAACAATTAATTCTGTTACAACACTCCCCGACATTTCCGCCACGTTTTGTATGTTCCACGTGGTCGGGGTGTGACAGAAAAGATGGTATCAGAGCCAATGGTTATAGGGAATTAGGTTATTAGTAATGCTTTGACCTAGTCTATAACCTTCTTAGGACCCTAACGCGAGTTTACTTGCGTTTAGTCATAAAACAATACCGTCACCTATCCTTAGGCGACGATCACAACAAGAACATAAATTTCAAATCCGCTTCGAAAACTAATCATCTGTTCTAGGATGATTGATTACTAGGTTTTGAACCCTCTATTGTAATGTTTTGAACCCTCTGTTATATGGTTTTGAACCCCTTTGAGTTTTCAAAATCTCGTCAAGATTTTGGATTTTAAATAATGTGAACACGTGCAAACTGGAAGGGTGAATGCCTGTATTCTGGGTTTTCTGTCTAGGCAAGCACTTCGTATACATCTCATCAGACGCGAGACCTGTTGTGCTTACCTGGGAATTCTTGGGATGAGTGTTCACTTATAGGCGAGCATGTCTTCGCGATACATTATTTTTGACCTATTTACTTTGATTAATCACCGAGGTCGTTTGTTGCTTTGTAGTAACAAACAAATGACCACTATCCTTGCTTTCATCAGATTTGTTTCATCTCATTCTTTTCGTCTAATTCTCTCACTCGTTTCCTTTCATGTTCCCTCTTTTAGAATGCCTCCACGACGCGAAAATCCGGTATCTATTGACGATCTGGCAGCTGTCATTACATAGCAAATAACTGCTGCAATCCCGACCATCGTTGCCCAATGTCACCAAGCTATCAACAACAATAATGCCCTCTGCAACTTCAAGACGTTCAACTCGGCTAAGCCATCAAAGTTTTATGGGTCTCAAGGAGCGACTGCACTTCTGCAATGGTTCGAGAGTCTAGAGAGCACCTTCAGGCATGTTCAATGTCCAAACGAGCGAAAGGTAGATTTTGCATCTAGTGTCTTTGAGAAACGAGCTTTGACGTGGTGGAACGGTGTGGTGAGAGATAGGGGTGCCGAAGTGGCACTGGCCCAAAGTTGGGAAGAACTTCGAGCACTGATGATGAAGGAATTATGTCCTCGTCACGAGATCAGGGCATTGGAAAGGGAATTCGATCATCTTAAGCAAGACAGCGGTGAACATCGAGCATACACTGATCGATATGAGGAGCTGAGCCTGTTGTGTCCTACCATGGTTACGCCTTTGGATAAGGCGATCGAAAAATACATTGATGGTCTCCCTGACTCAGTTCAAGACATTGTTACCGGTAGTAACCCCACTACGGTTAGGCAGGCCATTGAGCTATCTGCAACTTTGACTGGATCTCAGATCAGGAAACGTAAGCTTTTCCGAAAGGGTGACAAGAAACCGGTCGAGGAATCGAAACCAATCGAGGAATCAAAGACCATGGATGAACAGACTGGATCCCTTGAGCAGTCAAAGAAGCAAAAGGCTTCTCAGAACTTCGCCATGGTTACTCACAATGATCAAGCCGCCCCCAACCAACCAGCTAAACCCCGTACTAGGAAGCCATACAATGGAACTTCACCCTTGTGCAACAAATGTAACCTTTATCATCATGCTATGGTGAAGTGCCGCGAATGCCAAATTTGTGGACGTAAAGGTCATACAGCAAAAGTTTGCATAGCAGCAGTTGCACCAAATCAAGCTAACAACAAACCTGCTCGAGCTCGCTTTCCACCAGGTTCTTGCTACAAGTGTGGCGAGATGGGACATTTCCTAAGAAATTGCCCAAAGCTTGCTAATGCTAATCCAGCACAGAGATGAGCATCTGACCGACTAGAAGACAACACCGTTTAGAAATAATCATGTCTTATGTATTATTTTCTTTTGTTGTCAAGGTCCATGAAACAGTTGTTATCATTGTTAATAAATAAATCTTTTTATTTACATTGCAATGTATTTATGTGATTGTATGTATAAACAACATATCCCCTACAATACCGACAATCAAGGAATCGTATTCCTTGAAAAGCAAACTACCCCCAAAATTCTTCCATTTTACAATCTCTTGCGTTTTACACAAAGATCCTAAGTACCCGTCTCTTGCAAAGAGACGAAGTGCAAGGTGCAAGTTATAATTCTGTACGAATACCCCAAGTACCACTATAAATTCTTAATAGGGTACCCAAGGGTATTTCCGTATGTCCTAAATTATTGTGTACCTTAATTCGCATATTGCGTTTTCCTGAAAACGAAAATCGAATTTTTGGTAGATCATCCTATCTTCATGGATGGATTCTTGAAATGATTAAAGTGCCAAATGAAATCCACGAATTGGATTCCTGGTGTGCTTTAAGTATCCGCGTCCAAAGATAACAAATCAATAACCAAGTTAAACAACTATGTGATTATGTGCTTATGTGTTTCCTTTTATGTTTTTGAGTAATCCAAGTTTTTGTTATCCAAATTCTCGTAGAATCTTCCATATCTTCGTATAAGGGATTCATGGTAGGATATCCAAAGGTACTATATTAAATCCTCAATGGGCTTTTACGTACTAGTAAAGACCCTTGGATTATATTGTACTATTCCATAATTAGACCCTTGAGTGGTCTAGGTAAACAGATTGATCCAAAAATCTGGTTAGGAATATCATGTGATGAGATAGCTGAAAGGACTCCTTAATGGCCTAATTAAAAGGATCATTTGTCGATCTAATTAAAAGGACCTTATGGTAGCCTAGTCACACTCATCACAGGTTCGATTTTTCCTCCCCTTCACATTACAAACAAATTGTGTGGACTATGCAAGGAATTGCGTAATTATGGATGCATACATAATTATGGAATTCAGTGCACGGAAACCACAGCTAGCTTGAAGAAGTTGTGGAAAATGACTCATTTCGTTCATTTTCGGTTCTGAAGAAGTTGTGGAAAATGACTCATTTCGTTCATTTTCGGTTCTGAAGAAGTTTTGGAAAATGACTCATTTCGTTCATTTTCGGTTCTGAAGAAGTTGTGGAAAATGACTCATTTCGTTCATTTTCGGTTCTGAAGAAGTTGTGGAAAATGACTCATTTCGTTCATTTTCGGTTCTGAAGAAGTTGTGGAAAATGACTCATTTCGTTCATTTTCGGTTCTGAAGAAGTTGTGGAAAATGACTCATTTCGTTCATTTTAGGTTCTGAAGAAGTTGTGGAAAATGACTCATTTCGTCCATTTTCGGGTCTGAAGAAGTTGTGGAAAATGACTCATTTCGTTCATTTTCGTTTCTGAAGAAGTTGTGGAAGATGACTCATTTCGTTCATTTTCATTTCTGAAAAATGTCCGTTAAGGAAATGTCAGGATTATGCCTTACATATCTCGGGTGGTTATTTGACACAAAGTCACAAATAGACTCCTACGTATTAATTTCGGGACGAAATTTCCTAAAGTAGGGGAGACTGTGACACCTGTGTCACTTCAACCATCAAACAAATGCCAAACCAATGAAATATTGTATTTCATACTTGGGATTTGTAAAAATATGTGTATCGTTTGCACATATCAACTCTTGTTCGATTTCAAGCTCTAAATCGCTTTCTGGAAGGTTATACGCGCACTGATGCGTAAATATAACCAGTTTAATGCAACGAACACTCCAGAATAGTGAAATAGTCTTAACATACCTTAAATAACCTTTATTTAACTTAGAAATAAGTTTTGAAGGCTTTGGTATGGCAAAATCAAGTTAAATCGCTTACAGGGACTAAAGTTGACAAACTGCGAAAGTATGCCAATTTGAACTGTAACAGACATTCCGGAACATGACCATAAGTTAAACATACCATAAATATCCTTTACATAGCTTAGAAATAGGCTTTGAGGGGTTCGGTGTGCTAAAATAAACTTTTGGGTCATTCAGGGACTAAAAGTGTCAAAAAGTGCGCAAGTTTGCACTTTCGCGCATAACTTACGTTCTGAATACATCCGGACATCCAAAAATTTATGTAAGCATGACTATATTATGCTTTAGTGTTTGGCTTGCCAAAAATCCATTCGTTGCGTCATTTGGATCATTTTTCGTGCTTATGCGCATTCCGTCGTAATTAAGCGAACATCGCGTTCGTACGACCAAACGAACCGACATCTGAGATATTTTTGAGCATGTTTCATGTCCACAATGTTTAGGCAACATTTTAGGGCCTTAAAGTTGGCTTTACGGGCCTTAGAAGTGTCGGAAATGGCCTTAAACACGTGCAGGGACTGAAACTGTCATTCTGCAAACTTATTTCTGATCTGTGCAGGCCAGGCGGCCCGCCTCAGTTTCTGAACATCCTCACGCGGCCCGCGTCCGCCTTCTGGACCAGATTAACTGCATTTAACAGCAGATCCAGCTGTTTAATCCACACCCACACACTCACACATGCTTAGTCAGCTGATAAGAACCCATTTTTAGTCACCACAACTTGCCAACACATGTACGGGTAGGATTCGAGCACGGTTTCCATGAAACGATCTTAACGGTTACCCGAAAACTATAAATACCCCACCCCACAACTTCAAAAACCACTAGAATTTTGATCTTAGAAACTCTAAGTTGAAACCATTGTTTCATACCTGAGATTCTCGGATCAAGATTAGCATTCGGGGACCCTTCGTAAGTATTCTTTCGTTCTTTTATTGCTTTTCGAGTCTTTCGAGTCTGAAAGTCAAACTTTGTTTGACTTTCTGCATTGACCAGTTTATGGTCAATGCGAAGTTCATTTGAACTTCGCAACGTGAGTGTAATCACGTTGGTTATAGTCCCTTGGGACTATGCCTACTGATTACCACGTTGTCTAGGGTCGTAGGGTAAGCGATCTGATAAATCGCTTATACCTCGAACCCGACCCATTTGGTCGATCATTAGGATCCGACCAAATACATTAGGTGACCATAGTATATAGGGAATAACCTTCCGAGGTTATACCTTATGGTCGCTACGTTTAAGTAGTTGTATGATAGGTAGTTTATATGCCTTAGGTAAATTACCAGAATACCCTTTTCATGTATAATTGGTAATTAAGCATATGTAACCTAAACTTTTGTCACATAACTGATTATGTAACATGTTTAGGCATATAACACTTGTCATAGGACTAGTTAAGGGGTCCGAACGCGTTTCACGCGAACGACGCGTTAAAGTAGCATAAGCTACCTAAACGGGTCGTAATGGGTCGTAAACACTTAGGTTAGGTTTCATTTAGTATGTAGGCTTTGTTAAACCATATGACACGAGTCTCTATACTCGTTTGGTTTACAAACCCTCATTCTATCAAATCTTCCGATTTAGGTCCGGTTTATTAACATAGTTACCTATATTAGGTGTCGTTTGATATCCGCGATCTCTAGCATTGTTTGGTTGTTACTCAAGGACTACTAAGCAATCTCAAGTGAGTACATAGACCCCTCTTTTACTGTTTTCCAAACATTTTGGGGTGAAACACATGTGCCTACTTGTTACTTTCATGCTTTCCTGTTTTCACATCATATACCTGCTATGTTCGTTAGTACATTATAGTACATGATTTTATTACATCTTATGCTAGGTATGCCCATTGTGTGCATTACTTAGTACATCGTTTTACATTACATTACATGCTACGTATGTCTATTGTTGTATACGTAGTACAGGTCATATGCTACGTATGTCTATTTTTGCATACTTAGTACAGGTCACATGCTACGTATGTCTATTGTTGTATACGTAGTACAGGTCACATGCTACGTATGTCTATTGTTGTATACGTAGTACAGGTCACATGCTACGTATGTCTATTGTTGCATACTTAGTACAGGTCACATGCTACGTATGTCTATTGTCGCGTACTTAGTACATTTGTTATTCATCACAGGCTTACATTTTGGATACATATTACATGATTTACATTAAACATGAACATTTTACATCTTGATGGTTTGGTTTGATTAAGTGATTTAAGTAACGAGGCATGTGTAATATGATACAAGCATGGTGGATACGCCGCTGGTACTTCCTATACATAAGTGTTTGTATGGTATTACATATCGTAGCGTTATTTGAATCATTTCAGTTTGAGATATATATAACATTTATTACAAATATCATACTTTTCACAAGACATTGATTTACAAACAACTTATCTTATACAAACACATTTTTACATGGTTATTCATTTAACCTGACATTTATTTATACATATCATCTGATCTTATCATTTTTCAAATGATTTACAAAACAAAGCAAATTACAAGGTTCATGACTAAACATTTTCTCAAACATAAGTCATGAAACCTATTTTCACAAAACCTATGTATCTCACAGGCATTTTTATGCTGACGTACCTATTTTCACATGTGTTTTTCAGGAGTTGTTGCATAAGATGATCAAGATACACATAGGCAGACTTGGGCTTTAGTGAGAATAAAAGATGCAAGACTAGTTAATTATGTTGTATTTCTTTGTTTGTTAAGACATTGTAACACTTCTAATCAATAAAATGAAACTTCAATTGCCATGGATTTGAAACAATTAATTCTGTTACAACACTCCCCGACATTTCCGCCACGTTTTGTATGTTCCACGTGGTCGGGGTGTGACATAAACAACCTGTTTCCAGCTGTTACCCACTCCCAAACCCAATGCCACATGTTGATACCTGATGGTGGGGGGCTAATTGTTGTTCCATAACTTTCCAACACATGTACGGATGAGATTCGAGCACGGTATTCGATAAACGATCCTAACGGTTGTCCGAATCCTATAAATACCCACCACATTTTCACCTCATTCCTCACAAAATCTGATCTAAGTGCTCTAAGTTGAAGCCATTGCTTCATACCTAAGCTATTTGATCAAGATTTACTAGCGGGGACCCTTTGTAAGTGTTCTTTCATTCTTTTCATCCGTTTTAGCGTTAAAGTCAAACTTTGTTTGACTTTCTGCGTTGACCAGTTTATGGTCAATGCGAAGTTCGTTTGAACTTCATAACGTGAGCGTAATCACGATGGTCATAGTCCCTAGTGACTATACCTACTGATTACCACGTTATCTAGGCTCAGTGACGAGTCGTAGTTTCGGCCAGAATGCGTGTTAGTGCGTATTTTGTAACCAAACTACTCTTGGGTATCAAAACCGTTTGTTTTGATACCAAACCTATTTTCTAAACTTAGTTAAGCATGTTTTAACATGCTTAGCTCGTCACTTTTAATTTAGTGCTTATATAGGGTCGTAAGGTAAGCGATCTAAACAATCGCTTACATTTTCGAACCCGACCCGTTTGGTCGATCATTAGGATCCGACCAAACACATTAGGTGACCATAGTATATAGGGAATAACCTTCCGAGGTTATACCTTATGGTCGCTTCGTTTAAGTAGTTGTATGATAGGTAGTTTATATGCCTTAGGTAAATTACCAAAATGCCCTTTTTACGCCAAAATTCATATTAAGCATATGTAACATAACTTTTGATATCTAAACTGATTTGGCAACAATATTAGACATGTTAAGGCATATTTTACTTATCATAGGGCTAGTTAGGCGTTCCGAACGCGTTTTACGCGAACGACGCGTTAAAGTAGCATAAGCTACCTAAACGGGTCGTAAGCACTTAGGTTTGGTTTCATTTTAGTATGTAGGTTTTGTTAAACCATACTAGATGAGTTCCTACACTCATTTGGTTTACAAACCCTCATGCTACCCGATCCTACGATATAGGTCCGGTTATTAATGTAGTTACCTATATTAGGTACCGTTTGATTTCCGTGATCTTCTAGCTTTGCTTGGTGGTTATCCTAGGACTTCTAAGCAATCTCAAGTGAGTACATAGACCCCTCTTTTACTGTTTTCAAACTGTTTTGGGGTGAAACACATGTGCCTACTTGTTACTTTCATGCTTTCCTGTTTTCACATCATATACTTGCTATGTTCATTAGTACATTTATAGTACTTGATTTCATTGTGTTTTATGCTATGTATGCCCATTGTGTGCATACTTAGTACATTATTTTACATTACATTTTATGCTATGTATGCCCATTGTGTGCATACTTAGTACATTATTTTACATTACATTACATTTTATGCTATGTATGCCCATTGTGTGCATACTTAGTACATCATTTTACATTGCATTTTATGCTATGTATGCCCATTGTGTGCATATTTAGTACATCATTTTACATTACATTTTATGCTATGTATGCCCATTATGTGCATACTTAGTACATCATTTTACATTACATTTTATGCTATGTATGCCCATTGTGTGCATATTTAGTACATCATTTTACATTACATTTTATGCTATGTATGGCCATTGTGTGCATACTTAGTACATTGTTTTACATCACATTTTATGCTATGTATGCCCATTGTGTGCATACTTAGTACATCATTTTACATTACATTTTATGCTATGTATGCCCATTGTGTTGCATACTTAGTACATTTGTTATTCATCACATGCTTACCTTTTTGGTATGACATTTGGTTTGTTTGAATGGGACAATGTACATTCATTAACACCGATCATGCCGCTCGGTAGTAGGTAGTGGTACCATAGGACTTGACAACTCCCATTCCTGAAATCCCGGGTTTGTTTGGATTGGAAGGAATGACTGAATCCGAATACATTTCTAGGTGGACCTTAGACTTTGTGCTAGGGTTTATTCTACTGTCGCAAGGCTTGGATGTATGAATTTTCACAATACCGCATAGATGTTTGTATCAGTATAGCATGCATTTGTTCCACAAAACATAACTTTGATTTAAACCATGTTTTACTTCAATACCTTGTTTCTGTGCATTTTACATATGGATTAGTTGATGTATTTCACTTACCATACATAAACATTTTTGATATTGATATACACAATTCATGATTTACATTAGACATAAACATTTTGACATTGATATATACAATTCATGATTTAAATTAGACATAAACATTTTGACATTGATATACACAAAACATTTTGACATTTGATTATACATAAACATTTTACTTTGGTGGTTTGGTTTGAGTAAGTGATTTAAGTAACGAGGCGTGTGTAATATGATACAAGCATGGTGGATACACCGCTGGTACTTCCTATATATAAGTGTCTGTATGGTATTACATATCGTAGCGTTATTTGAATCATTTCAATTTAGACATATAACATTTTATACAAATAACATACTTTTCACAATACATTGTTTTACAAACAACTTATCTTATACAAACTCATTTTACTTGGTTATTCATTTAACCATACATTATTCTCTTATTTATACATATCATCTGGTCTTATTGCTTTTCAAATGATTTACAAAAACAAATCAATTTACAAGGTTCATGACTAAACATTTTCTTAAACATAAGTCATGAAATCTATTTTCACAAAACCTATGTATCTCACAGGCATTTTTATGCTGACGTACCTATTTTCACATGTGTTTCAGGATATGATGCATAGGATTTATCAAGATACACTTAGGCGGACTTGGGCCTTAGTGACAATAAAAGATGCAAGACTAGTTATTTATGTTATATTTCTTTGATTGTCAAGACATTGTAACTCTTTTAATCAATAAAACAATATTTCAATTTCCATGTGTTATGAAACAATGATTCTGTTACAACACTCCCCGACGTTTCCGCCACGCTTTGTTGTTTTACGTGGTCGGGGTGTGACAGAAGTGGTTAACGGTACGTTTCTTGTTAACAATTGACCTGCGTCTATTCTTTTTGATTCTGGTGCCGATAGAAGTTTTGTTTCGTTATCTTTTGAGCCCTTGCTTGCGATACCTAGAACTAAACTGAGGAAACCCTTATCTGTCGAAGTTGCTACTGGTAAACCTCTTGTTCTCGATTCTGTTATTCGTGATTGTTAGTTAAACCTTGATAACCATCTTTTTCCTATTGACCTCACACCGATGCAACTTGGGAGTTTCGATATTATCATTGGAATGGATTGGTTAACCAAACACCACGCTGAGGTGGTTTGTTTCGATAAGATTGTCCGTATTCCTTTGTCTTCTGGCGATGTTCTGGAAGTTCGTGGCGAAAAACCACCAGATGGTTTGAATCTTATGTCGTGTATGGAAGCCCAAAGGTATTTACGAAAAGGATATGTTGCTTTTCTGGCACATGTCACCGAGGAGAAAAGCAAGAGCAAGAGTATTCAGGATATTCCGATTGTTCGGGATTATCCGGAGGTGTTTCCTGATGAACTGCCTGGTTTGCCTCCAGTTCATCAAGTCGAGTTTCATATTGACCTTGTACCCAATGCCAACCCGATTGCAAAAGCACCATATCGTCTTGCACCGTTGGAGATGCAAGAGTTATCGAAACAGCTTCAAGAGTTATCTGATAAAGGATTCATCCGACCGAGCTTTTCACCTTGGGGAGCTCCTGTCCTCTTCGTGAAAAACAAAGACGGATCCTTTCGAATGTGTATCGATTATCGTGAGCTTAATAAGCTCACCATCAAGAATCGATATCCCCTACCTCGAATTGATGATCTCTTCGACCAGCTGCAGGGTGCTTCATGTTTTTCCAAGATCGATCTGCGTTCTGGGTATCATCAACTTCGTGTTCTCGAAAAAGATATTCCCAAAACTGCTTTCCGCACAAGATATGGGCATTACGAGTTCAATGTCATGCCTTTTGGTTTGACAAATGCTCCAGCTATCTTTATAGACTTAATGAATAGGGTCTGCAAACCTTATTTGGACAAGTTCATTATTGTGTTCATCGACGATATTCTCATTTATTCAAAATCTCGAGCCGAGCATGAGCAACACCTTCGCTTAACATTGGAACTCCTGAAGAAGGAACAACTTTTTGCTAAATTCTCCAAGTGTGAATTCTGGCTTAAAGAAGTTCAATTCTTGGGTTATATAGTCAATGAGCAGGGTATTCATGTGGATCCATCCAAGATTGCTGCTATTAAGGACTGGAATACACCAACGACGCCTACAGAGATTCGATCTTTTCTTGGTCTTGCTGGTTATTATCGCCGATTCATTTCAAATTTCTCGAAGATTGCGGTTCCACTCACTGCTTTGACTCAGAAGGATAAGCCTTTCGAGTGGGGACCCAAGCAAGAAGAAGCGTTCCAAACGCTGAAACAGAAGTTGTGTAATGCTCCTGTTCTATCTCTACCCGAGGGAAGCGATGATTTTGTTGTCTATTGCGATGCGTCCAACTTAGGCCTTGGTTGCGTCCTTATGCAACGAGGTAAGGTTATTGCATATGCATCTAGACAGCTGAAAGTTCACGAGAAGAACTACACAACTCATGATCTTGAGTTAGGAGCTGTGGTTTTCGTGCTTAAAATCTGGAGACACTACCTCTATGGAACGAAGTGTGTGGTTTTCACAGACCACAAAAGTCTCCAGCATATTCTTAATCAGAAAGAGCTGAACATGAGACAACGACGTTGGGTTGAACTCTTAAACGATTATGACTGCGAGATTCGCTACCACCCTGATAAGGCGAATGTTGTAGCCGATGCGCTTAGTCGAAAGGAGCGAGTCAAGCTTCATTCTGTTCGAACTCTATCTGATCTTCAATCTCGTGTCCTTCAAGCTCAGCAATTTTGTGTTTCACAAAATTTGATAGGTAAGGAATTACCACGTCAACTTGAGCTTAAACTCGAAGCAAAAGACGATGGTTTGCTCTATTTTAAGGATCGATTGTGGATTCCGAAACAAGATGATCTTCGCACCTTGGCAATGGACGAATCTCATAAGTCTCGATATTCTATCCATCCTGGTGCTGATAAAATGTACAAGGATCTTCGTACTCACTGCTGGTGGCCTGGTATGAAGAAGGATGTTGCCTTGTATGTATCGAAATGCCTAACTTGTCTCAAAGTCAAGGCCGAACATCAACGACCTTCTGGCTTGCTTGTACAACCAGAGATACCGGTTTGGAAATGGGAGAATATTGCGATGGATCTCATCACTAAGTTACCGCGTACGTCTAAAGGTCATGATTCTATATGGGTTATTATCGATCGATTAACGAAATCAGCTCATTTCATTCCGATTCGCGAGGATCTATCCGCTGATAAACTTGCAAAGATTTATGTTGATGAGATTGTGACACGACATGGTGTGCCCTTGGATATCATCTCTGATCGTGATGCTCAATTTTCATCTCATTTCTGGAAGGCCATGCAATCTGCTTTGGGAACCCAACTGAATCTAAGCACTGCTTATCATCCCCAAACAGATGGTCAATCTAAGCGAACGATTCAAACTTTGGAGGATATGCTTAGAGCATGCGTGATCGACTTTGGTGGTAACTGGGATTCTCATCTTCCACTGATCGAGTTCTCTTACAACAATAGTCATCACGCTAGTATTAATATGGCACCATTCGAAGCTCTCTACGGTCGAAAATGTCGTTCACCTGTCTGTTGGAACGAGACCGGTGAAGCTCAGCTTACTGGACCTGAGCTCGTTCTGGAAACAACAGAGAAGATCAAGAAAATCCACGATAATCTTGTGACAGCTCGAAACCGTCAAAAGAGATATGCGGATATGCGACGCAAGCCCTTAGAATTTCAAGTCGGAGATCGTGTCCTACTCAAGGTTTCACCTTGGAAGGGAGTCGTGAGATTTGGAAAGAAAGGAAAACTTGCACCTCGATATGTGGGACCATTTAAGATTGTGGAAAGAATTGGAAAGGTTGCCTATCGTCTAGAGCTACCTCTAGAGCTTGGAAATATTCACCCGACTTTTCACGTGTCCAATCTGAGAAAATGTTTAGCTGACGCTGATCTACACATTCCACTTGATGATATTCGAATCGATGAAACAATGCACTTTGTCGAGAAACCCGTGGAGATCATGGACCGTGCTTTCAAACAGTTGAAGAACAAATGGATTCAATTGGTCAAAGTTCTCTAGGAATCCAAACGTGGCCCAGAGTTTACTTGGGAATGTGAGGACCAGATGAAGGCGAAATATCCGCATTTGTTTTCACAAGCTTCCTCTAATTAAAATTTCGGGATGAAATTTCCTAAAGTAGGGAAGACTGTGACAACTGTGTTCTATAATCGATGTACAATGTAAAGTAATGATGATTATTAATAAAACAATGTGCTTTGGTGTTATTATATGTGTTTTGGTGTTTCTATGTGTGTATTTGTGTTTGGTGATTTTTCAATTCCATTCGATTCGATTCCGATTGCAAGCTTTAAATCGCGTTCTGAAGGTTATACGCAAACTGGTGCATAAACGCAGTCAGTATAACGCAAAAAACACTTCGGAATAGTGACATAGGCTTAACATACCTTAAATAACCTCCACATAACTTAGAAATAAGTTTTGAATGGTTTGGTGTGTTGAAATCAAGTTTGTTTGATCGCAGGGACTATTTGTGTCAAACTGCGAAACTATGCCGATTTGTATAGTAACGAACATTCTGGAACTTGTTCATAAGTTAAACATACCCTAAATAACCTTTACATAGCTTAGAAATAGGCTTTGAGGGGTTCGGTATGCTAAAATAAACTTTATTGATCAATAGGGACTAAAAGCGTCAAAAAGTGCACAATTTGCATTTTCGCGCATATCTTACGTTCTGAATATATCCGGATATAAAAAAATTTATGTAAGCATTAAAATATTTTATTTTAGTGTTTGGCATGATAAAATTCCATTCTTCGCTTAATTTGGATCGTTTTTGCGTTCGTTATGACTTCTGTCGTAATTAAGCGAATAACGCAACCGTATGACCAAACGAACCGACATCTGAGATACTTTTGAGCATGTTTTGAGTTCCCTATACTTTAACTTTATTTTAGAGCATTGAAATGGGGTTAACGGGGCTTAAAAGTGCAAAAAAATCAAGTTTTACAAGTGCAGGGACCATTTTTGAAATTTCTGACCAGATTCAATGAACCTAGTCCATTTTGAAGTGTTGATGGTTTTAACCCATGGTTTTGCAAAACCATGGGATGGTATTCAATGAACCTAGTCCATTATTAGGGGCTCCCATGGTTTTAGAAAACCATGGGCACACATGTAAGGTCCAGATCAAAGCTCAGTTTTCGATGAACGATCTTAGCGGTTCTTGAATTCCTATAAATACCCACCTTTATTTCCTTGCAAACTCACACTTGAATCTAATTTTGGCTCTCTAAGTTGAAGTTTATGCTTCATACCTGAGAGTAAATCGGATCAAGAGCTTGCGGGGACCTTCTGTAAGTGTTCTTTCGTTTTTTTCATTCGTTTTAGCGTTAAAGTCAAACTGCATTTGACTTTCTGCATTGACCAGTTTATGGTCAATGTGAAGTTCGTTTGAACTTCATAACGTGAGTGTAATCACGATGGTTATAGTCCCTAGTGACTATACCTACTGATTACCACGTTATCTAGGCTCAGTGACGAGTGTAGTTTCGGCTAAAATGCGTATTCTTGCGTATTTTGTAACCAAACTACTCTTAGGTATCAAAACCGTTTGTTTTGATACCAAACTTTTTTTTCTAACTTAGGTAAGCATGTTTTAACATGCTTAGCTCGTCACTTTTAGTTTTGTGCTTGTCTAGGGTCGTAAAGGTAAGCGATCTAAACAATCGCTTATACTTTCAAACCCGACCCGTTTGGTCGATCATTAGGATCCGACCAAACACATTAGGTGACCATAGTGTATAGGGAATAACCTTCCAAGGTTATATCTTATGGTCGCTTCGTTTAAGTAGTTTTATGATAGGTAGTTTACTCGAGTGGGTGTTGTGGGTAACGACTGAATCTGTAATTATTAACTTACCCTTTGGGGGTATGTTAATACGAGAAGCGAGGAACGAGGTAGTCGAGTCACGAAGGTTTGAATGTTATTAACGAGACGACCATATATAAGTTTTCACAATTAAAACGAGGATGATTTAAACGATTTAAACGAGTAAACGATTTGGGTAAACGATTGGTTTTTTACTAGTGTTTAGATAACAGGACGGGTGTAATGTGGTGAAAACATGGTAGATACGCCGCTGGTACTTCTTATATATAAGTGTTTTCAACAAATTACATACCGTGGCGTTATTTAGTTCACTTGGGTAAACGATATTGAAACGATGTCACTCAACGATGTTTTCAAAATAATATACGAGTTTATACGAGATGTTTTACAAGATGGTTTTCTAAAACAAAAAGCTTTTGGGTTAAGAATCGTGGCTACGAAATTTTATAAATTATAACCATCTTGATTTGAGTTGGTTAATCATGTTGCAATATTATACACTTTTTAAAAACAAGGTTTTTGAGGTATTGCAATATATGTAAACAAGCCATGATTCCGATACTCTTATAAAACCTATGTACTCGCCAGCATTTCTTTGCTGACTTTGTTTTTACATATGTTTCAGGTGTTGTTGCTTGATTGACGTTCTAGGATGCATGCGTCACATAGGATCTGGACGAGGCCTTAGTGACATAAAACAATGATAGTCGATATAAAACTTGTTTGTTATGTGTTAAAACAATGTTAATGTTTAATATTATCAATAAAATGAAACACTTTTTGTATCCATGGTTATGAAATGATAATTCTGTTACAACACTCCCCGACGTTTCGGCCACGCTTTGTTGATTTACGTGGTCGGGGTGTGACAAAAGTGTTCTAGGATGACGTCATCATGTGTTCTTGAGAACTTCATGTTTTGGCTTCAATCCACCAAGAACAGCTTAGATCTAACTGATTTCCACATAAACAAACAAAGATCTTTCATAGATCTAAACATATCCACAATGAAAAGGATTGAAAGATGGTTTTCCAACTTCCTTTCAACTCTTTTACACTCAATGCATTCAAAACCGACAGAATTGGAGCTTGTGCCGACTTACTACTCATTCTTGTGGTTGTGTTGGTTCAAGATCTGGATTCTATTCACGAGACTACCGATTTCGGGTTAAACATGGAACACCGTCTCGAACAGTTAACTGGTCGGATTTGGGTGATTCCTGTCCGATCAGGGGTACCAAGTATTGACAAGGTTTCCGTTGCTTAATACGTTATCAAGACATCTCGATAAAACGACAAACAATCAAAACAACCAAGTGTAAGACGAACAGGTCGAGCAGGACGGAGTGTCGCCCGATCGGACTGCTGTGTAGGATCGTATTCGGCCCTGTTTGAGTCGATCAGAAGAATTCCTATCCAAAACAAGTGGCGGAAACTAATTCTTTGGTGCGATTTCAGCAGGATTCACTTTAAAACTGTTGTTGTATTGATCTCTGAAACGATTACAAGTTCTGACAACACTTCGGCAGCACTTCGTGGCTTTCCGGAAGAGAACACCTACAACTATCTATGTGGTTTCGCTCTAACAGCCTATTTATAGGAGAGCAGGTTTCGCTTATACATACATGACACAAAAGCAAAACCCCTGATTGACACATGAGCGAAACCTGTGACACATGAGCGAAACCTCACAGTGACACATAAGCGAAACCCTATTTAACATGTGTTTCCTGATTTTCATGCCCTGATCTATCCTATACACTACAAGACTTGATATAAGACGTAGTCGACAGACGTAGTGCACCAACAAACTCCCCCTCGGATGTTGACGGAGTCTTCAGTGTCGAGTCTTTAATTGTCAATCTACAGTCTTTATCAGTCTTCGATCTTCCTCTGAAGTATTTGTCATTGCAAGAATCCTCATTCTCTATCTTTATCTTCAACAAACTCCTCTCTCTCCAATGTTGAATATCATGGTGTCTTCAGACTCCCCCTCTCAATCTGCTGGGATCGTAGTCTGGAATTCACAAGATCATAACCTGGCTTTCATCCTGCTCTGGATCGAAACCTGGCCAACCTGCAAAAACTCTACCCAAAAATAAATTTTCTGATAACCATTTGTGGATAAGATTTTCAAATCTAATTTACCACTTGTAGGAAAAACGTTTTTATTGCAAAACATTTTTTTTTCATTTCATTACAACAATCTTCAAATACTTTCACCCAAACCATTTGTTCATCATGTTTAGCACTCGGAATTTTGAAAATCAGCTCTCCAACATCAGTTGTCGAAAATCTTTTTGGATTTTTTCAAAATTTATGCTAAAACACACTAAAATCTTTTTGGATTTTCTGAAAGAAAATAACTAACACCACTTGTAGAAACAAGAAAATACAGAAATGAAATATATACAAACAATGTTTTTGTGAATTCGTGCAAGAGGATCATATCAGTTTTTGAGACAAATCACTAACACCGTTAAGCTCGATTTCATTTTAAGTTCTAAACGATTCACTTAGATTGTCAGTATACTGGTCCATCTAAATTTTCACACAAAGTTCAACTGTTTCGAGATACGAAGTTAATGTTTTAAGAACTTAAACTCAATCGCGTGTCCCACCTCAGAATATACTCCCGTATCCAGATCCCAATATTCAGTCTTACAGGTTATTATGACACAAATGATATATGTAGGGGTTAATAAATTATGAAGAATCATGAGAGCTCAGGTCAGAACTACCGTTCAGCAGAGAGATCATGACTCAACTTTTGGGTGTGTCCCCTTTAGAGGATATTTTTTACAACAGCATTGCTAAGCAATTTTATTGTCTTATCATTTATGCTGAGGGTGATGCTATGTTTCAAGCATTTGTAGAAAGTATTATTCGAGGACTAGGTCAGAACCATCGTTCAGCAGAAGTCCCGGAATAATACCCCAGATATCACTGAGTATAAAGACCTAGTATATCAGAAAAAGGAATCTTTCAAACAAGATTTCGGGGGTTAACCATATATCCGAGAGATGTTTCCCCACGATATAAGCAAGTTTGAAATTTAGGTTTATATCTCGTCACAATCTACTAAATGTGCAAAAATCTACTGGCATATCATCAGTTAGACCGTTTATCACTTTTTAACTTTCCATTTCTTTAGCATGCTGTGACAGTCCACTGATGTACTATCATTTCCTCTTTTCTGCAACAAAAACTCATTTTTCAATTTTATCATGTTTTTGTCTTTTTCAAATTTTCTAATGTTTTTGGATTTTCTGAAATTTCTACTCCCCCTAAAATGCAAACACATTTTAGGAAATTAGAAAACAAACTGTACAAAAACATGACAACTGATATCGAATTGCCTCAAATCTCCATCCACTTGGCATAAACAATCAGAACTCCCCCTCACAACAAACTATTTTCCCATTATGATCTTAAAACACTTAAGTTTGTTTTAATCAAATGGTTTTTCCGAAAAATAAGTTTTGTCGATTTTACCACTTGTAAAATTGAGGCTCAAATCATCACATTGTTTGCCAATTTTTATAAATGATAGTTAACTCAAGTTCAATTTAATGACCTTGATTAACCACTTGAAGAATCAACCTGAACCACTTGTAAAAACAACAATCATACATACCACTTGTAGTATTAACAATTAAGCATTTCAAACCTGTTTTTTCAACCAATTACCATCTTTTGGTTGAATTCTCAAGGTGCCGATTCCTACTCCTCGCTTACAAACCTGGGAGTTCCGGCAAGTCCTGCAAAACTTTTCAAACACAAATTAAGAAAAATGCCGATTCATGCTCCACGATTACCAACTTGGGAGCTCCGGCAAGTCAGGTTTTTACTCTTTGAAAAATATATCCACCCAAGCCTGACCTTCCTTGGGTGTAACAACATCTTCTTCTCCATCTTTTCTTTCAACAGACTTGTGAACACGTCTTTTAGAAGCATAAAACTCTTTGACACTTTTGGCCTTACCATTGACCATTTTTCCAAAGATACGTTTCACATTTCCATTGAAAGTCTTTTCAACATCAAATTTCTTCTTGTCAGAATAAAATTGATTTGAAATTTCTATTTTTCCAACTTTCTTCATAAAATTTTCAGCACGCAAAGGTGGAAAATTTTCATCATTCATAGTTGGAACTGATTTTTCAACCTTTTTCTCAACACGTGGCTCCTCTGATTTTGTGGAATCAGATTCATCACCAGAATTATTACCTGAACCTTTCATAACCCGTTTTTGATTTTTTACATTTTCTTTTCCTTTCAAAACACTCTTTGAACATTCTCCCTTCTCAAAGGTTGAATTTTCAAAGCCTGTAAACTTTCGGGTTTTCAGTTCAGTGTTATCCACAACTTTCTCTTTCAATTTACCAGATACTTCCTGTTTTGGTTTGAATGTTTTCGGACACTTCCTAGCAACATGACCAGCAATCTTGCACTGAAAACAGGTTCTGGTTTCTATCTTCTTTGGAACAGTAATTTTCTTCAACTCTTCTTCCTTCTTGGCAAGGAATTCCTGATTCGTCTGTTTTCTGAATACTTGTTCTTTCTCAGCCTCTGTCGTTTTCCCTGAAACAAACACAGTTTTTGGTTTATAAACTTTTTCATTTTTATAATTTTTCGGTTGAATAAAACCTAATCCTTTCTTTTTGAAATTACGATTATG